>JAOXNJ010043322.1:0-12895 GCA_028566655.1 Metis holothuriae
GGCAACCAGGGGTCTAACAACAACGGTCATCCCTCTTCCAACAACAACCAAGGGTCTAACAACAATGGCTACCCCTCATCCACCAGCAACCAGAGGCCTAACAACAACGGTCATCCATCTTCCAACAACAACCAGGGGTCTAACAATGATTACCCCTCCTCTAATGGCAACCATGCATCCCCCATCGACAATGAGTCCTGCCCAGGCAACAACCTGTCGGCTTGCATCGATTCCTGCCCTGGACAGCCGGCTAAGGTCTATCAGATCTGCGTCAATGAGTGCGACCAGAGATGCCCCAACTAAAAACAAGTGCATCTGAAGCTAACTTTTTGATGCCATCACATTTACTACGTACTGTATACTTTTCTTTAAATCTGGCATTTGCAAAATAACACTTTATAAAGGCTGATTTTGCAATAAAGATTACATTCTCTCCTACGTTTTTATGTCTTGCATCATAAGCATTAATTGTTAGAGAAAAACGACCCACCTTAGTTGCCATAAAGTTGTGCTCATCACAGCAATAATTAAACCTTTAAATCTTATTATTCTGTAGTTCATCTTAAGGATTTCAAATTAGATAGCATCTTTCCCAAACTTCAGCAAGTGCCAAAATCAAAACCATCATGTCAATGAGTCCTTAATCCAAAAAATCCAAAGGCAAATTTTGAAGCAAAGTTTAAAGCTCATCAACCAGTAGACCAATCAAAAATTCCGATTGTGTGACCAGCCGATATCTCGGGTTTGGTGCTTTTTGCGCGGCTTCAGCTGGTCACACTTTGTTGTTGGTCTCGCGCATGCGCACAAGCACCGCGGGCGCGCTGCTCGCGTGTGCACAAACATTGAGAGAGCCAGCAATTGCAGTGAGTCCGGAGATAAGGCCCAGTGTGACAGCTAGCCATGGGCCCAGTTCGAGTCTGAGTTGGGGAACACGCACGTCGTCATGGACGTGGACAAGATGCTCGTCCAAGGCGCCAAGTTCCTCCGATGGGCCGACCACGTACATATATCCATCCCTTTTCTGTTTACATGTTATACGTGATGTTGTTCATGTTGTTGGTGTAGGAGCACGCGGCGCAGCCGGTGACGCTGCGCACGGACTCGCAGGGCTTCTTCCTGCAGTGGCGCGAGCACAGTCGCGCGCCGCTCGACCACCTCGACGTGGCGCTGATCGTGGACGTGCGCACGGGCCGCGAGGCGCGCACGCCGCGCGACCCCAAGCTCAGGGACATGTTGGCCATGGGCCAGGACGACTTGAGGAGCAGGACGATCACCGTGGTCTCCTCGGTGGACTTCGTGAACGTGGCCTTCGTCAACTTCGTGGCCAGCGACGTCGAGAGCTGCGTCGCCTTCCACGCCGCCCTCGCCCGAATCGTGCATGACAAGGGCAAAAACAGTCGCTCCTGTCTGCAAGCCCTCAACAAGCTCTTTGTGCACATGAGACTCTTTGCAAATGAGCAAGGACAGGCGCCGCTCAAATCGTGAGTGATCTTATACAACTATCTATCTATCTATCTACAGTATATGTGTTTTATCTACGCATATTGCGTGTTATTACATGTTTATTTGACTTCAGACTCGGATGTTTATAGGTAGAGCTACAGCCTTATTAATGACTTCTTCTTCAGAAGTCAATATAATTGAGATTGGCGATTTTTGCCTTTTTTCCTAGGGTTCTGAGGCTGTTTTCGTCGCACAAGGACGAGCGGAAGCGGGTGCAGAAGGCTTTGCAGGCCGCCGAGTTCGTTTTGCACAAGAAGAGTGAAGAGCTGGAGGTGGGGGACGCCTCCTTTGATGCATTCCTCAACTTTTACACCAAACTCGCCAAGAGAGACGAGATTGAGGCCATCTTCAAAGAGAAGTATGGCTCATGTTTAATTATCATTTCATTTCCGAAAAGAGGTACGTTGAGAGGCCGTGGTCTCTTTTGCTATTAGTTGCAAGAGTGGCATGCGAGACGGCTGCATGGTCGTGGGAGATTTCGTGGACTTTGTCAACAACCAACGGGATCCCAGACTCAACGAGATTCTCTTCCCATTCTGCACAGACGAGAAGGCCAAGGAACTCATCCTCAAATACGAGCCCTGTGACTCCAAGGCAAAGGTCTGCTCATTTCTTTCCTTTTTTTGCCACGATATTTTCGTTCCTTCAGCCCAAAATGTTCTTATCTAAGCTCAATGTTTGCTCTCAGATCGGTCGACTGAGTCTGGCCGGATTCCTGCGTTATTTGCTCTCTACAGACAACGAAATAGTGGCGCCTGAGCTCCTAGATACTTATGATGACATGCAGGCCCCTCTCTCACACTACTTTATCCAATCCTCGCACAACACTTATCTTACAGGTAGGTCCCTACTGCCTCTAGTATAACGACTTTTTTTCGAGCTTACATAAAAAGTAATTTTTTTAATGCTTGTGCGTTTGCTTAGGTCACCAATGGACTGGCCGATCGTCGGTGGAGATGTACCGTCAAGTGCTTCTAGCGGGCTGTAGGTGCATCGAATTGGATCTCTGGGATGGCCGAACCAAAGACGAGGAGCCCGTCATTGTTCACGGATACACTCTCGTGCCAGAGATTCTGGCCAAGGTTAGACCGAGCTTTTAATGGCCTTGTTAAAGCTAGCACTCTTGTCGCATACATAAACTTCTCTTTAAGAGATTGTGGCCAATAAAACGCATTCTTTGAGGCCAATACAGTAGTTAGTGCGACCAATCAGATCCAATGTTATTTTGTGTACCTACACTGCAAATCCCATACTAAATCCATGTTTTTTTGCCTTAAAGGATGTGATAGCAGCGATTGCGGAATGTGCGTTCAAGTCGTCCGACTACCCGTTAATACTCTCCTTCGAGAACCACTGCAAACCGAGGCAACAGGCTAAAGTCGCTCAATACTGCAAAGAACACTTTGGAGATATGCTCTTATCTCATCCTCTAGAAGAATACCCTGTAAGCACTAAAACTACGTATGCTTTATGCCCTTCTTTATAGTTTTAAGCAAATCAAAACACAAATTTAAGTAAATTTTTACTGAAATTCATGTTTTTAATTACTTTTTTTAAAATAGTTGGAGTCCGGTGTGCCACTACCCTCGCCGCATGTGTTGCGTGGAAAGATTCTCATCAAGAATAAGAAGATGCACATGAAAAGCACCGCAATGGCTCAAACAACGACGCCCACTGCAACTGTGACCGACACAACACGACAAGAGGGTGAGGGCACAATCAGTTATGGCAGTACATAACATACGTTTATTACCAAAAGTCTGAACTACACAATACGTAACAATGACTGTAATGTAAAATTGACAAGACAAACGGCTGGTGCCAAGTTCTCTCCTTATTATTCGTTAGTAATAAGACTAATGAAGTTAGAGCGAGCAAGTGAATAGCAGTGAAAAATTACGACATCCAACTTCTTTCTCTCTTCTGGGAAAGCAAATAACTTGACTTAACCAATGTTTGGCTTTAGAAAACAGTGGTTGATAACGAACGAGAAGCGAGTGTTATCATTAAAAAGCGGCGGTGAAAAAGGGGTTTGAAGTTCTCTGGTAATCAGCGTGAAAGCATTTTATCTGAAGTCGTTTACCAAGGTCGAAGCCAGTTGTCAATGGGACGAATTGGATCAAAGCGAGGGCGCAGATACGACGGAGAGACAGTGCACTGTACTGAAGGTGAACGATTTAGCTATCAATAGATACAGTAAAAGCACTCTTATTTAGAGCTTTTTTAGCTAAGAAATTGAAATTTGTGACTCCATCCCTACGTAATCATCTTTCTACAAACAAAACTTGTCAATCTAGTGTTGTATGTAGTTAAACCAGGAATGGCTCCCTAGTCTTCTTAGTCTTATCAGTATGGTACTGTAATGTAAATTTGAGCAATATCTACGGAATGTCGGTTATACTCGTATGTAATGTATGCTCCTCAAAGCTCGTACTTTCTAGCCATGCATTTCGTTTAATTATTTTTTCATTTATTTATGTATGTATTTTGGTATTTTCAGAATCTCCGCATTTGGTGGTGCAGTAAATAGCCCTAGATAAATGATTATTTTTGCTAAAAATTTTACCTTCTTTACTGGCTCTCTCAGGAATATTTGTGTAAAGATAAAGTATCGAATATTTTGTAGTCTTGTTGCCCAGTCAATACATTTTTAAAGGCTTGTGTAGCAGAATGGAACTTAGTTTTGCTTCAGTTACCATGAAATTTGAATTTTTAAATTTAAACAAAGAATTTACTAATTGGTTTTGGTGACTTTAGGCGAAGACGATAGTAGCGATTCTGAGGACGAAGAGGCAGTCAAGGCCAAAGCTCTTAAAGAGCTTGAACCCACCGAATACAGAGAGTCGAAGGCGGCTGAGGAGATTTCAGCATTGGTCAATTACACCCAAGCCGTCAGATTTCACGGATTCCAACACGCAGAGAGTATGTTATTGACAATTTTTTTTATTACTTTTTTAGACATTTTTTCAAAGAACTTCTTTTTAGAACGTGGTCGAGCATATGAAATGAGCTCTTTCGACGAGACAACAGGGATCTCGTTGCTCAAAGAGAATCCGTTGGATTGGGTGCAATACAATAAAAGACAACTCAGCCGAATTTTCCCCAAGGGAACGAGGCTAGACTCATCTAATTTCATGCCGCAAATCTTCTGGAATGCTGGATGTCAAATGGTCGCACTAAACTACCAGTCGCTAGGTAAACATAATTACGTGCAAATTGTAGGAAGTTTAATTATTTCTCTTAAAATATTGTTTTCTTTTCTTTTCTTTTCTGTCAGAGCTGCCAATGCAGTTGAATCTAGCAGTGTTCGAGTTAAACGGAGGGACTGGTTATTTGAAGAAGCCCGACTTTCTATGTCGCAGTGACAAGTTCTTCGACCCCTTTTCTGACGTCCCTGTAGACGGAATCGTCCCGGGCACGGTCTCCATCCAGGTTTGCACCTAATTTTCGTCTTAACAAGCCCAATACAAACTTATGTTGTTGTAACAGTATGGGAAAACCGCTTTTTTCTTTATTCAGGTTTTGTCAGGACAATTCCTCACAGACAGACACGTAGGAGTGTTCGTGGAAGTGGACATGTTCGGCTTGCCCTGTGACACCGTGAGACGCAAGTTCAGAACGAAGATCGTGGCTAACAACGGCATTTGTCCTCAATTCAAGGAGGATCCCTTTGTGTTTCAACAGGTTCGTTTAGCAAAACTTGGAATTTAGAAAAAAACTATGTATTCTTACAGTTAATTATTTCTATTCCTGTCAATTGTTAAAGGTGGTGTTGCCAGATTTGGCTGCTGTTCGCCTGTCCGCCCACGAAGAGAGTGGTCGCTACATCGGCCATCGCGTACTTCCTGTGAAGGGCATAAGACCGGGGTATAGGCACGTGGCGCTTCGCAACGAAATAGGTCAACTTGTGGGCATGCCTACACTTTTTGTCCACGTCAAGGTGCAGGATTATGTTCCGGATCGACTTTCTGACTTTGCGGATGCCTTGGCCAACCCCATTCAGTACCAGAGCGATTTGGAGAGGAGGGAAAGGCAGCTGCAGGTGCTCACAGAGGAGCTGGAGGAAGAAGAGAAAAAGGAGAAAACACCCACAAGCGACCAAGCAAACAATGGCAATAACGATTTGGTCGACGGGGCCGCCGCAATGACGATAAGCACGACAACCACAACAGTTACAACGACCTCTGTCTCAACCAAGACGACAGCTCCAACGTCAACTTCGCCTCGAACAATCCCAACACCGGCGCCCGTGCCGCCGTTGGAATTGTCGACTATTCTGCAGTCCAGACCTGTGGTGGAGAAGCTGGAGGAACGTGATCGCAAAGCTTTGGCCATAACGAAGCATTATGACAAGGAGATTGAAAAACTTATGGCCACCATGTCAGCCAAGGAAGAGAAGTCGTCGAAAACGGCCACCAGTCTCGGACAAAAGTCGCAATTAAGCAGACATTTCTCAAGTATGAAGCGACTAAGGAGCCCTGTCAGTGCACGATACGAAGTCAATGCTGCGTAAGTCGATTCATCGTTTTTAGTACAAACTTGGAGAGCAAACTTGGAATTATAAATAAAAGTAACCTTTATTTCCAATTTTGTTGGCAGAGAGAAGTTGTCGTTGGACGAAGAATCGGGGTGTGTTGGTAATGGAACCGATCAGAAAGTCGCCAAGATCAGGGAGCAGTTCACTATGAAAATAGAAAAACGCAAGGCAGAAAAGTCGAAAGCCATTGGAGATCTAATGGAACGGTTCGACGCCCTTGTAATAATACACTTATCTTTAAACTTCTTTTGCCAATCTTAATTACCTTCACTAATCGATTTATTCATTGCATTTCGAAGGTGTTGAGTACAGCAGAGAAGCAGCTCCGCATTCGTCACGACAGCCTCCTGAGACAGCTCCAGGCCTCGTACGAGGCCGAGCGCACGTCGACGCTGCGTCGCATCGAGAGCGAGGCCGACAGCGAGATCAAGGAGCCTAGAGAGAAGGACAAGGAGGAGATGAACCGCATGAAGAAGGAGAAGCGCTCCTTCATCGTCAAACGCGGCCTGGCCGAGAGGAGGAAGCTGGACGAGGAGCACAACAAGAAGATCGAGGAGGCAACCAAGAACTTCGAGGAGATCAAAAAAGCGTTGCCCCTGGAAGTCAGCAAGATGAGAGGCGATTCGGAAACGCCTTAAGACATTTCAAATTCCCTTCCTTCATCGTTGGTCGCAAATCAAGTTTATCCCCATTCCAGGTTTAGAAAGAGTCATTCGTTGCGGTTTGCCACGCAGTCATTTTCTGTCTGCGGCATTTCAAGGCCTTCACTATCAATGCACTCGAGGCTGTTCACTTCATGTTCTACTTGCCCTTTTTTTTAGCACGGATTCTCCGGGAGCTCTCCTACTCACTCATCATGAAAAGCGGTTCAAAAAACCTCACTGTAGATAAATAAGCCCCATTCATCACTGTGGTCTCGCTGTGGTTCAAATCTAGTTGTTAAGTTGCATGGATGCATATCGAATTACTTACTACATATTGGTAAGTGTCCTTTTTGACTTGCTTCAAATTAATAGACCAACAAGTTCAATTTGACCCCAAGTGATTCGTGAAGCAGCCAGCTACTTAATTACTGTTGCAGAACAAGTTGTGGTGCATATAACATACTCCTATAAATTGACACTTTCATTTAATCGTACATGTACTCGTATTTTGACAGGATATCTTTCCTATTATTTTTGCCCTCTTTTATTCCAAATTTTATTCCAAAGTTTTGACAAACGAAACGTTAATTGTAGAGGAAGGAATGGAGTTTGAACAAATTATATCCATCCATCAATCAAAATCCATTCAAAGTAAATAATCGTATTTCGTAAAGCAACTGAAAATCAGCTGAAAATCTCTTAAAACAATAAAAAGATGCTCTAGAAGAATTCCTAAGATACAACATAAATTTCTTTTGATAAGACCCCAAAAAATCCAATTTAAGAGGCATTATGCACTGTCATTGTTTTCCTCATCCTGATTTCCGTTTGTCAATTTTTGTTCCACTCTGACGGGACAGAGTGCATCGCAAATTCCCCAGTACCCCGGCACGTGGATGCCCAAGAATGTTTTCGTGCTGCACCAATTTCCGTTCTCGTCCATTTTGCAAGCCTCGTAGCTCTTTCCGTTGTAGAAGAAGGGAAAGGAGCATTTTTGCAAGGGATCATTGCCCGAAATCGTCTTGCAATTCTCAGAAGTGCTTAGGGGACAAAGATCCTTTCTGCACCTCTGTTTGTATGAAGAATCGGCCATACCCTCCTCATCATTGCGACCAGAGCACCAAGCGGTATCGGTATCGGCATCGGCATGGGCATCAATGCATCCGTTGTACTCGATACCCTCGTGCACGAAGGGGAACACGCACTCCCTACTCGAGTTCTCGCCCGTACAAGGAGCCAAGCAGCTGTCGCCACAGTAGTCCCACGCATTCTGAGATCAATCATAGGTATATTGTTTAAATAATGAGAACTATACTGTATATAAAAAGTCATGATTTAAGTCAATTTTTGAGCTTTTTAGGTTTTTTTGGATTTTTCAATTACTGAAGAGGTCATTTCGAGTGTTTCGTTGTGGACGGAGGTTGCACACCACTTCCAGAGATCTCTGGTGGAGGTGCAGGAGTGGAAAAGACGTCCATTATACTTGAAAGGAAACTTGCACTGCAAAGATCCCTCTGTAACACAGGGTGAAGGAGTCCAGACAGAGGATGAAGAGGATCTCGAGCTCCAAGGGAGAGATCTCACCGATCTGCCCATCACATTAGAAGCCAAAAAAGCGGTTATAATGAGAAAAGTGGTAATGAACATCATGGAAAATGCAAGTTTGGCCATGATTCCAACAATATTTCCTTATAACTTTATTGGATCTTCTTGAAAAAGTGACTGGAAATCTTTACTTTTCGTCTTTCTTTTATGAGGGAATAGCGGATTGTTCACGTAATATGAAGTGAACAAGTGTGAGTGGAAAAGGGAGCACTTTCAGAGCTACACATGTGTTTTCAAGGCACTTATGTATGTATGTATAAAGGATCTTCTTTTTATTAGGGCTTTCAGTATTACGTAGTTCTTTGTTAATGTACGTATTTTAGTCCTTTTTAGTCTTTTATTTGTCTTTTCTCTAGAACATTCCACATAAATGCATCTGAAACATATTTTATGTTTACTCTCATCTTTAAGAAGGGCTTTTAGAAAGGCCCACTTTTTCTTATTATTACGGTCTTAAGTAGTTGAAAGGCTTTTGTAATTATCGATTGTTTAGCAAGAAGCAGTAAGAAAGGCAATTTTGGGGGGCCATTTTTGTCAGAAAAACAAAAAAATTACGTAATAAACACTTCATTTCTTTTGTTAGAACTTATAATACTTTAAGTTTTATACAGTATTTCTTTGTATTTGTGCATGATTTTAGTGATTTTAGTTCAATCAAGCTTAATAAATCATCATTTTTGTGGATTTATGTACCTAGCTACCTACATTTCTGTACTGTTAGCATGCAAACATTGTATTGCCTCTTATCACACTTCCATATATGCCACAAAAGGGATGAGTCAGACAGTACACAAGCAATTTGTCTTTGTACTGCTATGGATCGATTTTTGCACCACAAATGAATTCAAGCAAAATTGTACCTGTCCTCATTCATCCACAAAGTTTGAATCATGGCTCAAAATGAGTTCAGTTGTATTATTATAGGTAAATGTTGTATTTATAGTATACGTAGTAATAGGAAATCTGTGGCCTCAAATGAAATTTCATTCATTTCCAATGAGTCACAGCTATATTGAATACTAATACACTTCCTTCTTTAATACTGCTGCTTACTTGCTAGTTCAGATTTCAGAGAAGTTTTCTTAAGAATGAAGCACATAGCTTCTACAAAGAACTTCTTTGAAAGCACTTTTTAACAAGAATTTACAGCATTTCTTTTTTTAAATTATTCATCTTTATTATATTGTTAACCTTACTAGTGTAACTCATTTAGTAGTAGACAAATATAATAAGGGCGACGATCGATTCGACCTTGCGTCCCCTGCCCAAAGCCGAATTCGAGGTACAAAAAATCAACAACATTCTGTATAATAAAAGTACATTTTTCATTACACAGAACAATTCTCTATACAAACATTAAGGTGCTTGTGTACAGAGTTTGTTTGGAAAGCCGCGTTTTTGCTGGCTATCGTCAGTCATGCTTTGGCCCTGGCCTCAAGCACTCAGTCGGTGCTGAACGCTCTTGCAGTGAACAATATACCTAAGTGTCGTTAATGAGTGGTTAATTGCCTTTAATGAGGGTAATTAGGGTAATTAGGGCCCCATGACGTCGCACAGGCGTCCGGGCATGGGGCCTGTGCACTAGTCATGCATTGCACATTCACCTTATTCCTATGCATCCTGCTCCTTGCAAGAGGTAATAAATTTAATACATACTCCTATTTACAATACTTTTTTAATAATTAAAGCTTTATTTAAAATGTATTTTGGATATATTACTCGTAATTATGAAAAAGATTCGAATTTTTGAAGGTTTTTTATTGCAGTGTCTCTCCCATGGGAGACAATACTGTACACTACATACTGTACACATTCTACATACTTCGTACCTACCTTTTACTTTAACCTTATTTTAAACCTTTTTTAAAACCTTTTTTTAAACCTTTTATGTGCATCGATTGACTTACTCAGATGCATGCATGAACTGCACTAAGATTTCGCAATGCACTTTTTTTTGCAATAATACTATATTTATAGCTATACAAGAGTGGGGATATGTACAGGTACTAATCACTAGTACTAACAGTACATAGTACTTGCTTGTTGTTACTTTCTCCTGTGAAAGAAAGCTCCCTGGTGCAAGGCCATAACGACTTTCTTGAGAAGAACAACGTACTTATGTAAAATTTTGTACACATTTAGAGCTACTTCAAGAAGTTCATAGGTACGAGTATATAGTCGAGTTCTGAGAAAAAAAAGCACTTTATTTACTGTACATTTACACTTTTACTGTACTAAAGTATGTACTAAAGTACTGTATAGTAAAGTAGTAAGGGTTTTGAGTTTTGGCCACTTGCTGTTAGTGCTAGTGCCTTTCTAAAAGTCTTTAGTGTAGTCGTTGTAGTCGTAGTAGTCGTAGTAGTCGTAGAAGTCGTTGTAGTCGTTGTAGTCGTAGTAGTCGTAGAAATCGTAGTAGTCGTTGTAGTCGTTGTAGTCGTTGTAGTCGTTGTAGCGAGTGGCGACCCACTTGGACGCCGGCCACGTCTTCTGGCCAAGCGTTTGGGCCATCACGTGCACTAAATAACTAAAAAAGACAGTAAAAAGCAAATTATGTATTTATGTATATTCTTCATTATTACTGATGTTCTAAGATGTAAATATGAATTTCTGCCCCACTTTTGACCATTTTGAAAAGATTTTGATGTATGGTGAACACAGTAGTTGGCACTAATGAGGTTCTTGCTACTACTCTTTCATCAATATGTAAGTACATTAAAAATGACTGTTTGGACCGATCTATGAGACCGATCTTAGTCACAGTCATTGTAGCAGTAGTCGTATTAGCAGTAGTCGTATTAGCAGTAGTCCTATTGATAGTAGTAGTAGTAGTTCATTAGTAATGGTTGTAGTCGTAAATAAGTCATTAGTGGCTTCTTCTTCTCCCCTTGGGTCACTTTTGCCTCGGCCAGTCTGATCAGAGACGCGTGCCGCTATCCAAATTCCAAATCTTTTTTATTACTCACTTCTCTACGTATTATATCTTTATGTAATAGTATTTACTATTTACTAAATATTCATTGTACTATATGTAGTAGTTGTAGTAACTTTTCGACATGAATAGTAGAAAATTTCATTAGTCGTTGTTGTTGCAGCTGTCCCTTAAACCTCCCTTGGTATTGGACAACACGCAAACCTTGTCTACTCATTATTATTACTAATAGGAGCCAGTACTTCTATAAATAAGTTTTATTGTGTAGAAGTGATGCTGGATAGAGAGCGGAAGCTGGGGTCGTCTGACACGCACCTGTACTACCTATGTTCAAATTTTCCACTATGTTAGCTCCACATTTCATTAACAAGTGATTTAGTAAAGTCTCATTATATCGAAAAAAGGATCATTTATAGCAGTACACGTAATCCAGTGAAGTAGGTATTAAAAATCACGACATCGATTGGCTGAACCGTTTCTATCGATTCCCTTTCATTAATGCAACAGTACTTTATATCTACAGTACATAGATTAATGATTGGCCTCTAGAACATTCCATATGCTTTGTTCTCTTACTTACTTGCATAAATCTCTGAAATCACGCAAATAACCCATAAATAGCAAATCTTAAGTACTTACATTAATTACTTTACGTTTATATTGGTCTAAAAAAGGTCATTATTCAATGTACTGTATTTAAGATTTATGCACAGTAGGTACTTAAAACTCTTGAAATTCGAATCCAATTTGGTGTAACAAGAAGTGCAGAGCGTGTTGAAGGAGAGGTCAGGCAAATTAAAGCGTGCAATTAAACAGAGGAAGCTGAGCAAGGGTGAATAAAAACGGGGGAAAAAGGAGTACATAGCTATAATGAAAATTTTGAAATCACTTCCAAATTAGCCATGGAAAAAAATAATAATTGTTATTAATTCAAAGAATTTACATTAAAGGTTATTATAAAAGACTATGAATTTTCTATAAAATGTCAGTAAATAAATAAGTTTGAAATTGATGTGATTAGGGGTGTGGTCGTGCCTGTTTGGAGTGGAGTTGCAGGGATCTTGGCTGAGTCAGGCCGTGTTGTCGTCCAAGGAGTCGGACGAGGTGGAGTACGCGTCCATCCTCATCGACGCCGACCACGTCTCCGTCTGGGGACGCTGTCACGCCAGACTGCCCGGCAACAACTACGTGCTCGAGGAGAGGTTGGCCTTGAAAAAGCCTTAAAAAATCCAAAAAATCCAAAATTCTTCAAAAAAAGAAGAAATCTGACTCAAAATATACTGAAATTTCTTAGTAATTAAATTAAATTTCTAGAAATTTCTTTTTTAAAAATGTCTTACAATTAAGGGATTTTTGATCAATTCGATTGATTAGCTCGTCGGGTTCGTCGTGTTTCCGCTGCTTCCGCCTGGAGTCGCGCTCCCCGAGCGTGTTGTCGGCGCTGACGACGCACCTAAACACTTGCTACACGCGCCAGACGTCGGCCGTGGCCTCGTGCCCCACCTCGGCCGAGCTCGAGTTCGGCAAGGCCGTCTCCCTGCTGCTCTTCCGCTCCCACTCCCTGCCCGTCTCCTGCCCCGTCCGCGGCCAGTTCGCCGTCCACTACCGCAGCAGCTACATGGAGCAGAGGTTGGCCAGCAACGAGTGCGACCTCGACCACAACCTCAGGCCCGACAC
>JAOXNJ010043433.1:0-12894 GCA_028566655.1 Metis holothuriae
TAGAGAGATGGACGAGAATCCGGCACATTATAAAGAAGGAAAAATTATAACCCACCCTGTCCTAAAAAAAGTAATGCAGCAAGGCGGTGCTATGGGAATGATCGGAGGTACCTTTGATTTTGAAGATGGCGGATTGCAGTTGCCACTAACGGTGTGGCAGGCAGCAGCTTGTATCGTAGCAGCAGCCAACAACCATGTAGGTGGATACTTGGGTTTGACTCGCGGGGCAGCAGAACTGATTATCGAATTTGGTAGCCAAACGCTAAAGGACACCTTTGTACCGGATATGTTGAGCGGTAATTATGGAGGAACCATGTGTCTCACAGAACCACAGGCAGGTAGTTCGCTATCAGACATTATCACTACTGCATATCCACAAGAAGACGGCACCTATAAAATCAAAGGACAAAAGATATTTATATCAGGTGGCGACCATGAGTATGCCGAAAACTTTGTTCATTTGCTACTTGCGCGAATAGATGGGGCACCAGCAGGCACTAAAGGTATCTCGCTTTTTGTTGTGCCTAAACTGCGAACCAATGATGCGGGGGAATTAGTTAGCAACGATGTCCAAACGGCAGGCGACTATCAAAAAATGGGGCAAAGAGGATACTGCACAACGCACTTGGTTTTTGGCGAAAACGATGATTGTATCGGTCATCTCGTAGGAAAGCCCCATAACGGTTTACGCTATATGTTCTTGATGATGAATGGAGCACGAATAGCCGTAGGTGGAGACGCTACTGCCATTACCATTGCCGCCTTTCATGCTTCGCTACAATATGCAATGGAACGTCCACAGGGTCGTCGGTTGTCCAACGAAGGTAAAAAAGATCTATCAAAAGATCAAAGTCTCATTATCGAACACGCTGATGTCCGCCGTATGTTGATGTTGCAAAGGGCAGTAGCTGAGGGCTCATTGGCATTAGTGATGCAGGGAGCGATGTACCACGATCTTGAAAAAACCAGTACTGGAGATAAAAAAGAACGCTATAAATTATTGCTTGAAATAATGACTCCAATCGTCAAGACCTATCCTTCTGAAATGGGCAGAGTGGCAGTCGATAATGGGCTACAGGTACTCGGCGGTTATGGTTTTTGCTCGGAATATATTTTGCAACAGTACCTCAGAGACATTCGTATCATGGCAATTTACGAAGGAACAACTGGTATTCAATCGCAGGACTTGTTGGGCAGAAAAGTAACTATGAAAGATGGAAAGGCATTGTACTACCTGTCCGAAGAAATGATGGAAACAATTGAAACCGCCCGCACATTCGATGATTTGATACCAATGGCAATGGTACTCTCTCAAAAAATTGAATTGACTCAAAAAGTCGTTGGTCACCTCATGCAGTATGCAGCCAAAGGACATTATGAGCGATTTTTGGCAGATGCAACCATTTTTATGCAACTTTTCTCGACCATTGTTGTCGGTTGGCAATGGCTAAAAATAGGTGTCGCTGCCCGTAAAGCTCTGGTAATTCAAGATCAAAAACAACATGATGATTTTTACAAAGGAAAGCTCCAGACGATGCGGTATTTCTACAAATACGAAATGCCAAAAGTGGATAGTCGAGCTACTATTTTAATAAACCCAGAGACTATTACCATAGCCGATAGACCTGAATTAATTGGGGTGTAGCTCTATACTACTAATCACGGGTACTATTTTTGTAAACAATTGTGAGATAGTTAATCCATTCAAAAGCAACAATAATGATGAATAAGTCCATTTTTATTTTACTCGGAATAATGCTGTCTATTGTAGCACTCAGTTTTTTGACAAGCTGTGATTCAGATACTTTACCAGAACCAAGTCTGGATTTTTGTGACTCGCTTCAACTCAATGAACTGACCTACGATAATGAAATTTCGCCTATCATTGAAGTGAAGTGTAATAATGTCGGTTGTCACAACGCTGGTTCTTCCGTAGGAGATTACACCTCTTATCAAGGATTGGTAATTGATTTAGACAATGGTATATTTACACAAACTGTTTTGATAGATCGCCGAATGCCACAACAGGGCTCTCCTGATCTGACACCACAAGAATTCAATATGCTCGAATGTTGGGTAGGCAATGGCTATCCAGAAAATTGAGGTGAACGATGGTAGTGTTACATTTTGGGTGATAAAATGCTTTGAAGCCTACGCAAATAAAGGAATGTGAATAAATCATCACTCAAAAACTTACACTACCGAATGTATTATCAACTTTACAAGTATTCCCCCTCATTTACTATTATTACAATCATGAAAAAATCGCTACTCTTTTTATTCCTTTTTCTACTTATTAATTGCTCTTACGGACAAGAGCAAGAACAAGAATATGCTTTCCAAACATTCAAGGATCGGTGGATTATCAACTCTCACTCAGTAGAAATGCTACCAGCAGGACGAATGGATTTTAGAGTAACGCATCGCTTCGGTGATCTCGCTGGCGATGCCGGTGGATGGCCGACCTTTTATGGGCTGGAACAAGCTGCTGATGTATTGATCGGGTTTGAATATGGCGCAGCAGAAAATTTATCTGTTGGACTATTTCGGACGGCAGGTGATGGTCCATTGAGTCAACTAATCAGTACAACCGGAAAATATCGACTCATTCGACAAGCGACAGGAGGGTCGCCTTTTACGTTGACGGCGGTCGGTGTGGCAAGTATTTCGACCATGGAAAAAGTACCAGAAAGCGAAGGACTCAATAGTTTTCCAAAGTTCAGTCACCGAATCGTTACCAACCTTCAATTGCTGATGGCTCGAAAGTACTCGGATGCTTTCTCTATGCAATTTTCTGCCGGCTGGACACATAGAAATTTATCTCCTTTTGGCGAAGTCAATGATATTTTCAATGTGGGTTTTGCTACTCGGGTACAAATTACTCATGCGTTAAGTATTGTTGGAGATTTCGTATTTCCCGTCAATGGAGTACAGAGTCCTTTTAATGAAGACCCCGCAGGCATTACATATTCGCCGATTATAGGAATTGGCATCGAAGCGGAAACAGGCGGTCATGTATTTCAAATCAATCTCGTCAATGCAAGAGGAATTATGCCAACGGATTATATTCCCTACACCACTAATGCAGAATGGTCGGAAGGTCAATTTCGATTAGGATTTACGATTTCGCGAATGTTTAATATCAGAAGAGCGGGGAGGTAGGAGTGTATCTAAGATTCATTTAGACAACTATTTCAGCAGCCTCAAATAATTTTACAGAAAATGTTTATAAATAAAAATTGGCTATTTTTTATATGTATCGGTGGTATATTCCTTTTGGGTGGTGCCACATTTTCGGTCAATGAGAACGACGATATTTCTTTGGAGCAAAAATCCGTAGCAGAAGTGCTTCAACAATTGGGAGATGCTCCATTGCCTCATCAACCTAACTTCACGCTCAATGGCGTTTCTGCACAAGCAGGTGAAGATTTGGTGCTACGTGGTATCACACCAGACCCGAAGGGAAACGGAAAAGTAAAGCGTCAGAGCCGTCATTTCGTATGTACTTCCTGCCATAATGTGGAACGTGAAAATCCTGATTTGAGCGTGGTAGATCCACAAGCGAGGTTAGAATTTGTCATTGAAAAAGGACTGCCTTTCTTACAAGGGACAGCGCTGTACGGTGCAGTTAACCGGACATCTTTTTACAATGGCGACTACCAAAAAAAGTACGGTGACCTAGTCCGTCCTGCTCGAAACAATATCCGCGAAGCTATCCAACTATGCGCCGTGGAGTGTAGTCAAGGTCGCAAGCTCGAAACTTGGGAGTTGGAGTCTGTATTGGCTTATTTATGGACGATTGACTTAAAAATGAGCGATCTCATTTTGACAGAAATGGAAAAGAAAAGTATTGCTTCTGCCCTTGAAGGAAATAATACAGATACTGCGCTTATTTCATTGATAAAAACGAAGTATCTTTCTGGTGCTCCGGCAACTTTTGTGGATGCACCGAAAGATCGTTCTTTAGGATATCAACGACCAGACAATGTACGAATGGGCGACCCCGACAATGGCAGGTTAGTATATGAACACAGTTGCTTACACTGCCATGAAAACGAACGATATTCTTTTCTCAATCTCGATAAATCAAAATACGCACTCCAGTTTTTGAACAACTATTTTGATAAATATAATGAACTATCTGTTTATCATGTGACCCGCTACGGCACCAAACCCGAACCCGGTAGTCGTGCTTATATGCCTAATTATACACTCGAAAAATTGAGCAATGAAATGGTGGAAGATTTGAGGGCGTATGTGGAGGGGTTTTGAGTAAAACCATAAATCAATTTCATCCTAATTACCTCTTCTTTTTTCGGCTGCGCCTCTTTTAAAACAATTATGAACAAACCAACTATCCTTTTACTTATCACCGCAGCACTTATTTTTGTAGCATGCAATACTAAAAAAATGAGTGAAGACGAATTGAAATATAATCTTGTTGAATTTGACGATCCATTCAAAATGACACAAAAAAAAGGTGTCAAAATGAAAGGTGATGACATGATTTTAGTTTTCAATAAAATAATAGAGGATTCCAGATGTCCGGAGGGTGCTACTTGTGTGTGGGAAGGACAGATTAAGATGGAGCTATTAATTAGTACTGCCAAAGGCGATCAAAAGATAGAAATGACAAGAAAAGGTAAGCAAAAAGAAAACGCTATGGCAGAAGTGGAAGGGCGTAAAATATACTGGACAGTAGTGAACCCTTATCCGGTCGAAGGTGATAAAATAGAACAACAGGACTACAGCGTTACGCTAATTGTAAAGAAATAAGAATTCTTGCTTTTCAGCAATTTTTACATTCTATCACTTTCTCCATCGAAAGGATTACCCTCTTGGTATTTAACTTGAATTGGTTCGTCAATTCGGGTAATTTTCACTTCTGTACGACGGTTGAATTGGTGCTGTGTTTCATCGCAAGTCATACCGTCGGTACAGTTGTTTCTCAGTTGCGATTCACCAAATCCAAATGCCTTGATGCGATCTGCATCTATACCTTTGCTAACCATATAATCGCGGGCAGATTCCGCACGAGCCAATGACAATTCCAAATTGTAATTTTCTGTACCACGTGCATCTGTGTGCGCCACCATTTCTACTTCCATGCTTGGGTAGAGTTTCATCAGTTCGATCAGGGCATCCAACTCGCGGGCAGCACCTCTACGGATAGCACTTTTATTAAAATCGTAGTAAATATTCTCTAGAACAATCACGCTACCCTCTCGAATTGGCTCGCTAATACTATTATCGGTTATTGGTGAAATACGAACATCAACTTTTACTTCTTCCGAACTTGATTTGCCTTGTGTGTTGATCTTACCTACTCCTCTTGTAAATCCGTCTTTCTCGACGTGGACACCATATTCGTATCCCAATGGCAAGCAGATATTAAATTCTCCTTTTTCGTTTGTGCGGTGGTACTCCTCTTTACCAGTTTGCTCGTTGACTACTCGTATTAAGGCATTGGGAACACGAGAATCGTATTTTTCATCCGTGATGATTCCTGTTACATTGGCACAGCTTTTAACTTTTAGTGGCAACGCAATATTTTGTGCGCCTTCTACACCTTTGGTAGAATACATGATTTCTCCGTTTTCATAGCCTTCTTTGGTTGCCAAAATGATGTACTTGCGATTGGCTGCCATTTGATAAATCGCTTCGCCTGCTTCATCTGTCAACAAGTTGGGCTTACCAAGCGATTCAGGGTTTTTGCGGACCAATTTCATGACCAATTCATCGTCATTACCGTCAGGTAGCAACTGAATATCATACAACTCATCACCCTCAATGAATCCATCTTCTGCTCTTTCAAATACACGAATCGAACTACCTTCAATGGGTTTTTGTGTTGCTTCGTCATACACATTTATACGAGCACTCACTAATGGGGCCGTCTCATTGACTAACGTTTCTTCTGCTTCAAAAACATAAATGTCATCTTTTCCTTCGCCATCATCACGGTCCGAAGAAAAATAACCTCGCGTACCGTCAGAGCTAATGATAAAACCCAAATCGTCTTTTCCTGAATTGAATGGTTTTCCTAAATTTTTAAGAGACGTATCACCTCTTGCGGAGGTTTCATACATATACATATCAAATCCGCCATAGCCACCGTGTCCGTTGCTGGAAAAAAACAAAGTTCCTGATTCGTGAATATATGGGAATCCCTCTTTTTCACTTGTATTGACTTCTTCTCCAAGGTTGATTGGTTGTCCCCAACTATCTCCGTTTTTCTGCACCATATAAATATCTGTACCGCCAAA
Source organism: Metis holothuriae (assembly GCA_028566655.1). Lineage (NCBI taxonomy): Eukaryota > Metazoa > Arthropoda > Copepoda > Harpacticoida > Metidae > Metis > Metis holothuriae. The sequence continues at coordinate 6,267 of JAOXNJ010043433.1, forward strand.
ACCTCCCGGCATATTGGAAGTAAAAAACAAGGTTTTTCCATCAGCGGAAAGAGAAGGATGCATGCAAGAATACTCTGCGCTGTTGAATGGAAGTTCTTTGATATTTTCCCAATCAAACTGACCGCGGGTTGCTTGATAAATTTTTAAGGTACTTACTCCCTCACTATTGGCCTTAGAAATACCGTTGGTAGAATTGGTACGGGTAAGATAGATCGTATTGTAATCACTGCTAAAAGTGACTGGTCCCTCATGTTTCTTGGTATTCAAAGTAATACTAAACGGCTGCCTTTTTAGTGGCATTCCGTTGGCATCTAATTCACTAAAAAACAACTCATAAAAGGTCTGTCCTTTTTGATCGCGCTCTCCTTTTTGGTATGCCGACACGAAAACGATTCCATTATTATAAAACACTGGCGAATACTCCAAATTATCCGTATTGACGGCAGCAGCATTTTTGATATTAACTTCGCGGTTGAGTTCTCCTTTTTCATACAGCTTGTCGGTTGACTTGGCTTTGGATGCTTGCTGCTGGGCATAGCTTGGGTGTGTCAAACCATAGCAAAGCAGCACTAGAAAGGAAAGGATTGGTATGCGCATAGTTTCTTACTTTGATTGTGTATTAGACTTGCTTAAATTTAGAAAAAACGAGGATTCACATATTCCTCTCCTTCGCTTTTTCCAAAACAGTAATGCAATGAACCTTCAATACTTCCACTTTGATAATCTCTCAAATCAGAAATGGTAATATCATAAGACATTCCGAAAAGAAGGTTTTTAGTCAATTGAGCAGAAAGTAAAACATCAACTGATTCTCCCAAGCCCGAAACTCGATCACCTCCTAATCTATATGTAACGCCAAAAGTATAAGCATTATTGATTATCAAATTGACATTGGCATCTGCATCAACAGGTGCATTGGGTACATACTTGATAAGGGTTTGAGGTTGCAATTGCAAATTCTCTCCTATATCAAATACGACTCCACCCATCAAATAAAAATGGTTGACCTCTCTTGATATTTCTGTAGATTCGTCACCGAAATCAATATTATTATTCAAAAATCGCGGTAATGAAAATCCAGCGTAAAATTTTGGAGAAGAATAATACAAACCTGCCCCAAAATTAGCAACAAATTTATTTTGCTGCATTCCGCTAACAGATGGGTCAATCCCTACGTTTTCTGTAGCTTCTGCATTTTGAAATCGTCCTTCTACACTGCGTACCGATGCCTGTACACCCATACCCAATGTTCCTTGTCCCATTCGGATTCGGTAAGAGTAGATTCCATCCATTGTATAATTGGTAAAGAGTCCAATTTCGTATCGCTCGATATTGATACCTGCTCCTACTCGCTGATTGAATAGCGGGATATTGGCAGATACGGTTGTAAAAGTAGGTGCGCCTTCCAACCCCATCCATTGAGAGCGGTGAAGACAAGTAATACAAGTAGCTTCATTACTACCTACATACCCAGGATTATACCCCTGTTTGTAATAAAAGAATTGTGTGTTTTGACGATCCTGCTGACCATACATACTAAGTACACAACAAGCCAAAAACAAGGTAAAGATTAACTTTTTCATGTTGTATTTATTTAGGGCTGTGGAAATCAGACTGATGTAATTACATGCTGATTTCCACAACCAATCGGAATTTGAGTTTATGTTTATCGCTGAATGGTAATGAATCCAGAAGTGGGTGTTTCGCCATTCACTAAATCCAGTACATAGAAGTAAGTGCCCGGTGGCAGGTCCTCACCATTAAAGGTTCCATCCCAGTCGTTTTGGTAAGGACTCGCTTCAAATACTTCATCACCGAAGCTATTGAAAATACTGATTTGATTTTGTACAAATCGATTTTCGTCTGCCAGGCATGGAATTATGAAGGTATCATTAATACCATCACTATTTGGTGTAAAAATGTTAGGGGCATCACATCGAGCGTCTGCTCCTACTTGAATTCTGATAAATGCAGTAGAACATTCGCAGCTTTCTGCACACAATTCGTATTCGATCACTTCTTCTCCTATAAAATTAGGACCTGCACGATATTCTATGATACCGGTCGTCTCATCCAGTGTAATCGTACCTCCAACCGGTTCATCCAATAATGCAACAGTATAATTTTCAGGAACTTGATCATTAGGGAATAGCTGCAAGAAGGTTGAAGTCAAAAATCCAATACCGATCTCGTCGTCGTTAGCGATTGGTGGTAATAAAACATCAACGGTCACAGAATCTACGGAAGCATCTCCGCAAGCTCCGTCATTTATAAACCATACAAATGTGTACTGACCTGGTGTCAATCCGCATACTAATGTATTAGGATCATTAGGTGAGATAATTTCTACCGAAGCGGGTGCATTGGTACTCCATACCCCACCACCGGAAGCAGCCGCTGCACTAAGTTGTATGCACCCATCTAATGGACAGCTATCGAAATCCGAACCGGCAAATGCAGTCTCGTTGCTTACTGCAACTGCAATTGTTTCTGAATCGATACCACAGCCACCTTCGATTGTCCATGTGAAAATATATTCTTGCCCAGGCTCTAATCCAGTTACCAACGTATTTGGATTGGATGGGTCAATAATTTCAACACCTAAAATTTCTTGAGACACCGGTTGTGACCAAGTTCCAATGTTTGAAATCGGCATGGTAGCATTTAAGAATACTTGAGTTTCATTACAGAGCGTAATATTTTCTCCTCCTTCGGCGGTTTCTATGATATTGACAAATACGCTTGTGGTGTCAGTAGAATAATTTTCACAAACTCCATTGGAAAGTGTCCATGCAAAGACGTACGGCTGTCCGGGAATAAAACCGGATGCGGTTGTAGTCGCTTGATCTGGGTTTGCAATGGAAATGCCATCAGGATCGCCTTCTTGCAATGTCCACAATCCAGATCCAACAGTCGGTGCCGTAGCTTGGAGCGTTACAATATCCCCTTCACACACCACGATGGATGGTCCTGCTTCTGCATCATTGTCAGGTATAGTATTGATAACTACTGGAGTAGGCAGCGATATTTCAGAAATACAACCATCCAACTCTGCGGTCGCCACAAAATTGGTCGTTCCATTTCCATATTGTTCTGCATCTGGAATGGTAAATAGTAAATTAGTCGTAGTGCCAAGCGTATCATCCGTACCTTCTACAAACCACGAATAAGTAGCACCCGGCGTAGCAGAAGCATTAGAAATGGTCACCGTCACATCTTCTGTACTTGCACAGAATGGTCCATTGTTTTGAACAAGTGGCTGTGCTGGTTTTTCCTTAACGTTGACATTTATGATAGCTTCGTCTGACCAACATCCACCTACATTTATTCTTACTCGGAACGGTTCATTCATTAAGCTAAGAGAAGCAGAAGGGATTACCGGATTACAAACAGAAGAGCTAAATCCATTAGGTCCTTGCCATTCGTAAATAGCACCGGTCATACAGTTTACAGACAATTGCAGTGGCTCACCTTCGCATACCGGACTATTACTTGTAGGAATAGCAACCGGTTTTTCATTGACTTCTAAAATAGTTGCTGCAGATGGCGCAGATTGGCAACCATCGGATTCGATAACTACAGAATAGCTACCATCATTGGTCATCACCAATTCATCAATTACCAATTGATTATTAGAAGTCGTGATCGTTCCCTGAGGAGTTGTCCAAATGTAAGACACATTATTACCGATACCGGTGGTAGTAGTCAATACTACCGCTTCGCCCTCGCAGTATGGAGGAGCAATATTCGCTTGTGGTGCACCGGGTGTCGGTACTACCGGAGGAATGATAACTGTCGTAGTAGCTGTCTGAGAAACACAACCATCACCATTGGTAACAGTCAATGTGTAGGAGCCACTCTGCGTCAATTGAGGTACTGTAGCAACAGTGTCTGTAGATGAAAATCCAGGTCCTTCCCATAGGTAGGTATAGGTTCCGTCATTAGGCGGGAATACGGTTGCGGTCAATTGTACATCAACCGGACCAAGTACACAGTTGGGAGCATTATTGGCTACTCCTGTGATATTAGGTCGGTCATTGATAATTAAATCGACAGAGGTAGTCGTTATACATCCAAATTCGTTGGCAACATCTACTTTGTAAGTACCTTCATCACCAAGAGTTACAGGTTCTATTTCAAAAGAGACACCTGCTGCAGTAGTCACATCATTAGGATAAGTCCATAGGTAACTAACATTTGGTGTTGCAGACGAAGCAGTAAATTGTACCGCTTCTCCTTCACAGGCAGGATTGTCAGTAGCCGCTGCGGTAACTGCTTCTGGTCTAACAGATACATATACAAAATGATTTTCAGACCATTCACTTTCACATGGATTACCGATAGCACGTACCTGCCAATTTCCGCCCGCAGATGCGAGTGTTATATTGTCAACAGTCAAGATGTTTGTAGATGAAGGGAACAATGCACCGATTGGACTTTCAAATTCATAAGAAATAGCACCTGTAATATTTGTAGCAGTAAGAATCAATGTTTCTCCTTCACAAAGAGGCGCATTCGGAAATGAATTACTCGTTAATTCTGGTTGATCTGGTCTGTCGATTACATTGACAGTAAATCCTACTGGTTCCGATTCACAACCATCTTGGGTTATCGTCAAATTATAAACGCCACCACTGGCAAGGCTTATATTTGAAATTGGTGCCGGATTGCAAGAGTTACTGGAGAAGCCTGCCGGCCCATTCCACATACAGGTCGTTGTTGCAGTACTATTGACAGCAGGAAAAGAAAGCGTTTCTCCTTCGCAGATGGTAGCAGTTACCGGATTGATTTGCGCTACCGGCACATCTCGTACTTCGAGCTGGACTACAGAAGATGGATCAGAAATACAAGATCCTCTTTGGGTTTGAACATAAAAACTGTAATTACCCGCAAATTGTCCGGTATAAGTGAATGTATTATTGGGAGAACTTTGTAGCAAAAATCCATTTGGTGGATTGCCAAAATAGTAATTGTACATCACATTCGTACCTCCAATAATTGGAGTGGTCAATACAACCGTTTCTCCTTCGCAAACAGAATTATTACTTAGTGAAACAGTCGGCTGTGTCAATGGAATATCGCTCAATGTAGCTTGAACTGTTCCTTGAGCAGTACACCCTGTCACTCCTGTGATAGTAACAGTGTAAAAACCGCTATTGCCTTCCGTAGCATCCAAAATCACAGGATCACACACAAAAGAAACAAAGCCATCTGGTCCTGTCCATTCGCACTGGTACGCATTGTTCCCACCTGGTGTTATTGGGGGATTGGCAAATAATCTCAATGTATCACTACCACAATTATTTAATACTGTGGGTTGTGGATCTTCTGATTCTACTGCAATTTGAGTAGTACAGGCATCTGTGTTGCCAGCTTCGTCTGTCACTGTTAAGGTAACATCCAAAACAGAGTCGATTTGAAAACAAGTAATGACATTTGGGCTCACATCATAAGATACAATCCCACAGTTATCTGTACTACCTGCATCAATTTCACTCGGGAATATGGTATCTTGTACAAATCCGGATGGATTGATATTTACAAATAGGGGCGGTACACAATTGGCGACCGGTGGCTCATTATCTTCGACAGTGATATTAAAGGTGCATTCAGTTGGATTACCTGCGAGGTCTTGTGTCAAATAAGAAACCATATTGATACCTGGTGTTAAAGTAGCAACCTGCGGTACTAATGGCGGGTTGAGCGTGGTAGTATCACCATTCAAAACAAAGTTTGGAGACAAAGACTCGTATTGTAAAGATGCCTTCAAGTAACTCACGCCGTCTTGACCATCTGCATTTAAAGTTCCGCACGGGTTGATACCAGAATCGAGAGTACTTGTAGCAGGGTCGATATCGATATTGGATTCTGCCGTAAAGAAGATCGGTCCGCTACTTGCCAAGTTATTGAACTCTTGAGCATTTAGTGGAATAGAAATGGTACCTACACCGCCACATGAAGCTCCTGCCGCCGCAGTAGTTCCAATTTGATTATCGTTTTGATCAAAAATGGTAAAAAATTCCTCTCCTGCATTGTTAAAATCCCCTTGAATTTCAATGATCAATTCTACTGATCCAGGTATGGCATTTCCCATAATTGGGGCAGAAAAAGTAATGGCTACATTTTCAGCATTCTGCACACCGAGATTGGGGTTGAGGGAAAAGGTTAATAAAGAATCTATGTTATTATTAGCGGATACCGTTGTTGGAGTTGTTACTGCGCAGTTATCACTAATATTAGTAAACAACGGAATTTCTACTTCTACTTCGCACGTTCCTGGGTCTACATCCATCGTTATATCGGACGGGCAAGCAATAATCGGCGCTTCATTATCTTCGACGGTTACTTCAAAGCTACATGATGATTCATTGCCCGTACAATCCGTAAAGAAGTAAGTGACAGTAGTAGTTCCTTGATCAAATGTTTCTGTGATCGGTGCGATAGGGCTGACTGTCTGGCGAGGTCCATTGTTCAGGGTATATTCAAAAATTAACCCATCAGGATTTTGAATAGTATATGTCAAAACGGCTGTTGCTGAGCCGCCTCCACAAATATCATTGATGGCGAAGTTACCGGGTTGTCCGGTCGGCACATTTGGTTCTAAGACTATATTTATAGTGCCATCAGC
>JAOXNJ010043544.1:0-12891 GCA_028566655.1 Metis holothuriae
ATCCAATTTAGAGAAAATCGTACCTGGGGGATAGGCTTGATATCGGTGGTGAGCTGCTCTTCGATGCGCTTGAGGTTGTAGCGATCGTCGTAAGTAATGAGGTTGATTGCCAGACCAAGATGTCCGTAACGTCCTGATCGACCAATACGATGAAGATAAGTTTCAGCCATTCGAGGGAAGTCAAAGTTGATGACAACATTTACAGCCTGAAAAATTATATTTTTATATTTCCCAACGAAAAGAATGAGAACCTGGATATCAATACCACGAGTGAACAAGTCAGAGCAGACGAGGTTTCGACAGAGTCCCTTTCTGAAATCATGGAAAACGCGGTTTCGGTGCTCCTGGTTCATTCGAGCGTGGATGTAGAAACACGAGTAGCCCAAGTCAGTGATTTTCTTGGCCAACAGTTCAACTCGCTGAAGTTATCGATCAAGCACGAGTTTATGCAGGATTCTTACCTGAGTAGAGTTGCAGAAGATGATTGACTGATTGATCTGCAACTTCGAGAAAAGTGTATTCAAGCAGTGAACCTGAAATAGAAGATAGCATACAATTATCACGATCGATTAAAATCGTAGATTTTGAAATCATTTGAAATACATACATATATTGGAATAATATTTTATAATTATATCACGCGTGGGTTAGCAGCTAGGCAATTGCCCAAGTAGTTGCAAATCCCAGTTTTAAAGCTTAGTTCTGAAATACCGATAGAATCAGCTATCTTGTATGAAAAAACGTTGGTCCCAACATATTGGGACTAGCATAAGGGCCGCCCGCAAACTGGCAAATTAGTGGCCGATTCAGGGTTCTTTCATACAAAATGGGTGACACCACCGGTAGTTGTTACCTTTTGCTTTTCAGCCACGAAGGCGTAGTACTGAGTAACACCCTTAAGCGTGAGCTCTTCCATAAGATTGATCTCATGGGGATTTTTCATGTGCTCTTTCATGAAGACCTAAATCGCAAATAGAAAATCGAAAGCAGAGTAATTAACAAACCATGACAGATTGAGGGAAAGTTGCAGAGTAGAGCAGGACTTGACGTGAAACGGGAAGTTTGCGAACAATAGAGTCGACCACGCGCTTGAAGAAGTCGGACAGGAGCTTGTCAGCTTCGTCAAGCACAAGCTTAAATTATTTTATAGAAATAAGCTGAAGCGAAGGATTTTAAGAATTTGGAACTCACCATGTTGCAGGAATCGACTTTAGCAATATCTTTTGTAATAAGATCGAGGATTCGGCCAGGTGTTGCGACAATGACGTGGACGGTCTTGTCCAATCGAAGGATGTCGTCGCGCAAGTCAGTACCGCCAGTTGTTGCCAGAACCTTGATACCACAGTGTTTGCCCATTTCGATGCAGATTTGAGAAGTTTGGAGGGCGAGTTCTCGCGTTGGTACCAAAACGAGAGCTTGCACTTTATCGCTGTTAGGGTCGACTCTGATATTTTTTTTATCTCAAATAAGATTTATCAAAAAGTTTCGTACCTTTCGATCAGGGGAATAAGATAAGCGCCAGATTTGCCGGTTCCGTTCTTGGCTCGAGCGAGAATATCGCGACCGGAGAGCGCGACGGGAATCGAAGCTTCCTGAATGGGCGAGGGGCTCTCCCAACCTTTCTCGTAGATGCCCATGAGAACGTTCCTCTTTAGGCAGAACTCTTCAAAACTCAGCCCCTTTGTGCTCGTCACATCGGAAGTTTTCACGCGGTTATCCTTTTTAATATGATAAAACTTGATAAGTTGTCTTGAGACTTACCTTAGGGGGAAGTTTGAGCTTGTTTTTCCAGTCACCATTGGCTTCTTGAGGTTTTTGCATATTCGTTGCCATTGCCTCGTCAGTTGTCGCTAGATGAGCGATTCTCTATATTTCTGATAGCTGCTGTCAGGGATGATGTCAGTGAGCCAGTCAAGTTTGTCCGCAGAAAAACTGTGGCCGAAGAAAAGTCTCTCCAAAGAAAAGCACGGGTTTTTCTATTATCACACAACGAAGTCTGAATCTTTTAAGTTTTTGAAATTCTATTCGCCGAATTTTCCTGCCAAGGAGTCGGTTAGATCATTATCAACAATTGAATAACAATTTTCAGTTTTCCTTTCGACCTGATTGTTATCATTTGCGATCAAGAGGGGCTTTAATATTATTTCCGAATTAAAAACAAACTAAAAGCCAAAAACGCATAGCTCACTATCTTTAAGGAACACGAAAATTATTCTCGCTTTTATTTCCGTAATTTGTATCATGATTCATGAATATTGTTGAAAGGCAAACCGAGTTCGCCAGAGTTAGAGAAATACGTTATTTAGATGGCAGTAGATTTCAACTAGATAAGCGACCAAGAATGTTCATTGAACAAAGCCGCTCTTGAGAAGGGTACTAAGAATTAACAAGATTATGCAAAATTGAATTATGTTGTGTAACGCAGTCGTGTACAAAACCGAATATCAAATTTGAGAAGGAAAAATTTAGAAAATTTCGTTAAAGTGACTTTTCTTGGAAAGAGATTTAGAGCTGGAAAAAGTAAGAAAATATGCATGGATCTTTTTATCTGAAAATGGAGGGTTAAGGGACTGGGTAAATTGACTCTAGAATGAATAGAACTCGTAAGAAGATTTAAGCTATTCCTCAGGCATTTCGGAATTGCGCAGCCTGCTCGCGGACACGACGCTCATACTCGGGCCTGAAAGATACAGTTGATTTTGCGTAATTCAAATTGCGCATTTCCAAGTGCGTTTGCGAAATAAAAAGGCAAGAAAATGAGAAAAGACTCTATTTATATTCACGAGATACTAAGCTTAAGAGTAAACCTGTTGGTAGTATATGAAGTGTATGCGTCAGCTTGAGCCGGGTCATTTACATTTGGCTCGGTCAGTAGATCCTGAATACCCAGCAAAACCTGAAATGACGGTTATATTCTGGAATCAAAGTTGATCCTTGCCTGTTTGATAGTAATCGCTGGCCGCCAGTCTTTCTCTTCATCTAAGATTGACAAGCAAACTGTGCCTGACGGGTAAACGTTTGGATGAAAAAGTGGAGGCTCGAATTTACATTTTGGCTGAGAGGATGACAATCATTATCCGAAATAATTACGAAAGTTCTTACCGGTGAGCTTGGATAGTCGTCTTTGAAGATCATTCTAATTTTGTAAAGGCCGCCTTCCCAGAGTGTGCCCTTTTTGCCTGGAATGGCACATTCCCAGTTCATTAGATTCATTGTGCCGTCCTGAAAATAAATGTTCCCAAAACTTGATTCTGAAAAAATTACATACATTATTTTTTGTCGGTCTGGCCACAAATCCATACGGCTTATTTTTTCTCCAGGCTTTACGTTCTTCAGACAATCGCGATGTCGCAATACCAGACATATCTTTCTTTAATTAATCTGAAATCATAATTTTAATTGAATTCAAATCTTCCGGCACATTTGGCTTTGTAAACAGCGTCACGGGAAATGTAAAAGAAATACTAGTTTGCCTCAGAATTTACTAAGAAAACCAGCAAGCGAGTTCTGCGGTTTTTTACTTTCGCCTTTGTTCTTTTTCGTCTTGCCAGCTTTTGCTTTCATGCTATTCAGCTTTTTTGCAACACTTTTAGATGTCTTTTTTCCTTTTTGGTTTGTCTCGATATTTTTAGTTTTTAAATTTTCACTCTTTGCGACATTTTGAACAGTCAGATTCTTATTTAATCTTGTTTCAAGCTTTGAAATTCTAGAAAAGTCACAAGCAGAGCATTTCTTAATAGTTAATGTCTTTTTAATCTTCGTCTGGCGTTTCGCTCTTCCTTTTCTCTTGCAAATCGTTTTGATTTTCAGCCTCTTTTCGTGATTTTCGCAACGCTCGAAACAGTTCTCGCAAAATCGGGCCTACAAGAAAGTTTAAAAAAAGTTTCAAATTTCGTAGGTTTGCTTGATGAATCATAAAATAACAAGAAAAGTTTGTACCTCTGCTTTTTGGAAATCAGCTAAATGATCAACATCTCCAAGAAGTGTTTTAGAAATGATTTGGTGAAGTTTATTCCCCGAGTCGAGCTCCAGCAGCTTTTGTGAAAGATTCCAGTGATGCTTTACCGAGAAATCCGCACCAAGAACACCCTCCATCACGCTCTGAATTAACAATGTTAAAAAACGGTGTTAATATTAACTTGATTGCAATAAATTATAAGAATAATAATAAAAATGCTGTTCAACTTTGAACTCGTAGCTTTCTTCTTTCGTTTACATAGAATATTTGACTTTTTTGCAGGCTCATGATTTCCGCCAGACCTTGTTCTACGCAAATAATAGAATACAAATAATTCCCATATATAATCAACGCCCATAATTTCTTTCTCACAGAAACAAGAATAAATATAATTTTGATCAATTGACAAAACAATGGAAGTAACCAGACGAAATAACTGCTGCCCAGCTGAGTGCCAAGGTTGCAAGGGATGCCCACCAGGTGAGAATTCATTAAACCCTAGTATATTGTTTCTTGGCAATTCATTCACTTGCTAACTGTTACCTAAGGCTGCGAACCTTGTATTTGCAAGATGAACAGCTGCAAGAATATCTGCAATAAGTGCAAAGAGTGTCCGAAGAACGAGTCAGGCTGCGACCCATGCAAGTGTCCTAAGTGCTCCAAGCTTGGATGCACTTGTGACTGCTGCCACAAAAATTGCTGTGTTACTGCTTGCGAAGGATGCAAGACTTGCCCCCCGGGCTGTGAACCATGCAAGTGCTCAATGAATGCTTGCAAGAAAGTTTGCAAGCAGTGCAAGAACTGCCGAAAATCTGAAGCCGGTTGTGATCCCTGTGAGTGCTCCAAATGCGCTCTCGAAGGATGCAAGTGCGACTGCTGCCCCAAGGACAACTGTTGTGAAGCATCGTGCGCAGGCTGCAAGGACTGTCCTCCAGGCTGTGATCCCTGCAAGTGCACAATGAATGGATGCATGAAAATGTGTGACGACTGCAAGGACTGCCCCAAGTCCGAGTCCGGCTGTGATCCTTGCAAGTGCCGAAAATGCTCCCTAAAGGGCTGCGAATGTGACTGCTGCCCCAAGAAAAATGACTGCTGCGAAGGTACAAGATCATGAACTATTTTTTCACTAACAAAAATATTAGCGTTCTGCCAAGGATGTAAGAACTGTCCACCTGGTTGCAGCCCATGTGAGTGTACCTTGGCCTGCTGTATAAAAATGTGCAACGGTAATTTCGAAAAATACCGTAGCGTAGAGAATATATTATATAACGAGTTTTTAGAATGTAAGGATTGCCCCAAGTCTGAAGCCGGTTGCGACCCCTGCAATTGCGCCAAATGCTCAGCCAACGGATGCAAGTGCGACTGCTGCCCCAAAAAGTCCTGCTAATTTTGAATTATTTTCATCCAAACATCATAATTTAAACCCATAAAAATCTTGTTCCACAACACCAAAAATAAATTTATTCAGTCTCCCACAACTATTATGGCAACCGATTTGAAAATTGAATTAATTAATTCATAAATTAGCCTTTCAAACTGACAAAGAACTGACTAATTCCGTTTTTTTCCAACTTGAAGTTGAGATTCTCAACAAAAACCCGCTCAAGTGTATAAATTCTAGAGCTCAACAAACGTACCGATTTATCTAGGTCACCACAAGAAGTAAGGAACAACGAGATCTTACTTTTTCGCGATTATTATTCTTAAATATCAAGTGAGATTTGAAGGATCATACAATCGACATTTAACTAAAGATTGAACAAAAGAAATATTAGAAGAAAAGTACAAATGAGAGCAGAAGTGTCTAAATAAAGTTTTATTTTACAGAACTTTACAATTTTGCGGCCAGATATAAGTTGATTGAGATATTGCAGAACTTTTTGGAACTTGGATTGAATAAAAACGCTATACCGATAATAGTAAAATGTAAAGAATTTTAGAAAAATGCCATCAAATTGCGAAAGCGCTTGAGCCCGTCTTCCTGAGGTTTACAATTTAAAATTCGGAAAAATATAAGAATATAATATTTTTTTCTTAAAAAAATATCAAAAGGTAAATGCTCCAAGTAGTTATAACTTGAATAAAATGAACTAGAAAATGAAAAGACGTTTTAATTGATGTCTTGATATCATACAGAATAAAATTTAATGAAGAATTGGGTTGAACAGTATTTTTCCTTCGCATTCATGTCATTTCGTAAGCACCGTTGTGGCTGTTGGGGGCGATTTGTCGTTGTATAACGAGCTGCAGATAGAGATACAGTAAACAACCGGCTTAGGAAAAAGAAAGCTTACTTGTATGGGGGCGGCCAGTGAGCAGTGTTTTGTCGTACTGAGTCGAAAGCGGTAAGCTCATCGCAGATCTCGTTTATTTCAGGGCGATCATATGGATTTGGGCGCAAACATTGCTAGAATTAAAAAATAGGACAATTTTAGTCTTTGAATTTGAGTTCTCTTGAATAAAAATAGTAAAAGCTCTTGAATTTTTGCGGAATGTAGTTATTACCTCAGCAATGTTGCGAATGCAGCGTAAATGAGGTTCATAATCCAATCTCACTCTGATGGCCTGTCGTTGAATGTATTCTAGCATTTTTTCAGGCACGAATTCATCGAATTCGTCCCTTTGGCCGTCTGTTGTAATGCTTAATTTCTGTTGAAAAATTGTAAGAACTATTTTATCCAGACCTCGGCTCGCGGCTTGTCCCAACTTCGTTTGGATTCTCGTAAAACTCTTGAATCTCAGAAGTATTGTAATCTTGGCTCTGCATTAGCTCTTTTTCAGTAACTAAAATAAAAGTAAATTAAACATTCCGTGCGGCATGATCCACCCCTCCAAAACTAACCTGTTTTAAGAATATTGAATATGACAAGACCAACGCCGTAAACATCATTCATTCTGTAAAACCTGAAGATCTCTCTCGTGCATTTGCCGCAAACATCTTTCTCGAGAAGCCTTCCAGCTACAACAATATAAGTAAAAATTCAACAAGAGTTCAATAAAATCGATTTGAGAATTAAAAAAATACCTTCATTATCAGATTTATCCAGACATCCTAATTTACAATGATGATCATTTGAGAGTTTGAAGAAATAATCTTTGCATGAATAAACGATTTCAGGCGCTCGCCAGCGATTAGTTCCAGGCGCAATATGTCGCGTAAAGTATCCAGTTTGGCGCTAAAAGACGGTTTATACCGTATCCGTTACTATCGCAAAAGCTACCTCTTCCTCTTTCTTTATGAATTCCAAAGCTTTATTATTCCATTCATTGTTGTCGGAGAAGTATTTCAGCCACTCGAAATGTGGCGTAATCTGTTTAACTGACTTTTTAATGTTTCCAATGGGAAAGCAACTCTGCTGCTTTCTCTTCAGATAGTCACGACCAAGGTCATTGATGCAAATCGAGGATAGTCCGAAATCGGCGATGACACAGCAGAACTGAGATGTAAGTTAGAATGTTTTGTCCAAACACTTGTTACAAACTGTTCCGTCTGGAGTTTTCTTCACGCCAATATTTTTGTTTTTGATGTCTCTGTGCACAACACATTCGACGTATTTTATAAACTCGGGCGCGTCTGTTGGCCATTTTGGCGGGAAGTGGATTTGTCGAAGTCCTTGAATCAATGAGCTCACTATTTTGTGGTTTCAAAAATCAAAATTTTTTAGTTCACATCAGGGTTACTCTTGCCGAAAGGGTTCAAGAATTATTTCTAGACAAAGAACACTAAAAAATCAGAAACCAGTTGCCTATGTGCCATACAATTTGAATAACTTGGGCATTGTCCCAGTGATCTGGATTTGTGGGCGGCAGAATACTCCTGTCGCGGATTTCCATTAGGAGATCGTCCAAATTTCGTTTGTTATTATCCCAACCATATTTTGTAAGAACAATCTCCTCCAGGCGATCAGCGGTTGCAACGACTTCAAGATTTGGCGAGTAGATTTGCAAAATAAACTCGTTTCTGTGCTGACTAAAACAAATTGTTTCCTTCCGTTTCATTCATAAGCTAATATCGTTCTTGTCGTTATCAACTTGACCTTGCGCAGGTTCACAATTTGGCTACCGGGCAAGTTTTATTCAACTCTCAAGTTTTATGCTCTTTTGAACATCACATGTTGGATCATATTGTATGATATTTTAATAAGTTACTAAAGTTGCCAAAAAACTTACTTGAGAGTATGAAGTATGAGACATTCCATCTTCAACCGTTCGGCCTTCTTTGAGTCGCTGTAAATGTCTTATATTGGATCAAATAGTCTTTTAATAGATATCACTTGTAACCGAAGATCGATAGAGATTATTTTCAAGCTTTGAAGGCTCATCCCAGACTAGTTTCTCTCTTCAATTTCACATTTGCTTGCCTTAGCAAATTCAAGATAGAACTATATTACCCTTCCCTATGACTTTAATGGCGACATTGTTGCCTCTGAAGCGGCCGGCATAAACTCGACCACATCCGCCCTCGCCCAAGATATTTTCAGGGCGAACGGAGTATTCAACAAGTTCCGGCTGCTCGATGTTGTTGATCAGACCAGTCCGAACGAAAGCAACCATTTTTCGGATTTGCTTTATGATTAGATGAATCGTCACTGAAAAAATTAATTAAGTGTTCATTAATTAACTTGAGAAACAACAAACCTGCTCTGTTCCTCTCGTACAAATACTTTCAAAATATAGTTTTAGTCATGAGAAACCTCGGAAACTTGAGCAGAATGTTTTATTCAAAGTCCTTATATGAATATTCATAAATGAAATTTAGGTCTTGAAGTGAGAGCTCTTAAAGTGTCCAAAATATGGCATTGGCGCTCCATCTACAACTTCAAGTTGTGGACGAATGATAACTCGTGACATTGAATTATTTCAATCATCAACAATCAATGAATTAAAACATTCAAAAATTGATAAATTTTTAGATAAAATTAATCTAGTTCAAGCCATCTTTTAAATCATGAGAGCATTTAACAGAGTACCCTCTTTGTCAAGAAATACTATTTTTCTTCTTCAAGAAGACTTTGTGTCTTTACTTACAGAAGAACATGGCAAGACAAGCGCTTATAATCCAGAAGTTTCTTCGCTTGTAGAAAGGGTATTTGCGGCTTGCGATTTCGCGGGTGATTTCTTCGTCGAACATTTTTTCAAATTTGAGCGACTTTATTCGGCTTAACAGTTTTGCGATTATCCAACCGAATAATTTTGATGAAACTGAATTTGTTTTGACAAGGTTATTTTTCCTAATTCCAGCTAAAGCCTTGAAGTTATGGGAGTTGGGAGGTATTCGAATTCAAAACAAATTTCTACAACATTAATCGCTTTAAGATTTACTGAAACTAATACTGTAAGCCGTTCCAGAGTACCATCAAAAAGATCGAGATACCATTGAGGAATCTCTGTTCCATTTCCAACTTCTTCCCTCATTCGCTCGTACTCGGATGGGCTCGGTACACAGTGCAAGTAAAGCTTGGCCACATTGTTCCTGTCCGGGTTAGCATCGTGCTCGTTTCTAACGTGCATTTTTGGAAAGAGTCGCTGAAGCTGCTCCGGCGAGAGCGGAGTGTCCGATGCTTGATTTCTGCTCTAGAGTTCCTTGTCTTGTCCATTTCATAATATTTATCATACATAAGAACTGAGAGATTGTCAGTTCAGGTTTAATGAGTTTGTAATGGCCGAGTGCACTTTTTCGTCACCCCTGATTTCTCGCTAAACAGCACAAGTTTGAAGTCCTGAATTCGGAATGACATTTTGTACGATCGCGTCATTATACGTCATACGATCGATGTCATTTGGCGGTGGTGGGTGGTATGACGATCTGACAAGCGTGTCAATAGGTATTGATGAATTAAATTAGGAACACAAGCCTGCATGTCTTCTCGTCAAAGAATTTTTCGTAACTATGTTCATCCAGTTCCATATTAGGCAAGATAGACTTTGTAAATCGACTCCTCCACGGTCGATCTTCCTCAATTTTGTGGCCAAGCCAGTAAGTTATGTACTCGATGTTGATTTGGCAATGGCTACCACGTAGTAAGTCCTCCGAATTGAACCCTTCTGCGATAGAACCATTGATTTCCACGAAATTATGGCCTTGTCGAAGGAGGCTGTCTTTCAACGTGCAGTAGTCTCTCTCCGTGTCGTCGCATGGAACGATATCTCCGTACCGACCGGTGCATGTGTCTTCATGTCTAAACGCTGTTTACAAAGCGAATATTTTTTATTTACAGTAATATTGAGAGAACATATGATATATGCAATCAATGTAATATTGACAGCAAATGGTTTATCTAAAATAGCATTTTTAATAGCCGAAAACACTCAAAATTGTGCTCTATCAATATTTAGTGACAGTTTTGGGTTATAATTGTGATAATGTATACCGCAAAACGACGCTTATTGTACTTACAGACATGGACAATAGACGATAGGGTTAATTGATTTCTCATTTTTTCCAAGAACATGAGAGTTGAGCGTGATGGCAGCGAGTATAATCGGACATTTCGCCATTGCGATCTTCTCTCATTTATCTGACCAGAACTCTCGCTTGAATCTGTTTAACTGTAAATAAAGGGTCATTTTAAGCTTAAATTGTATAAATTTGGCAATTCTGTTCATTCAAGCCAAAAAAGCGTGCGAAAAACATTAGCTGACATCACCATTTTTTTGTGATGATAACAAACCTGATTTGCGCATCACTGATGCCGTCAGGTCAATTAAAGCCAAGACTCTTTTGAACTTTTTTTTTTAATTTTAACATTTGGAAAGTCTGGAAATTACAATTTATTTTTAAACATACCTCCATGAGTCAAAATCTGCATTAACGGAAATCCAAATTCGAATCTGTAAACCGAACACTTCTAAATTTTTGTTTACTAGAAACATTTTTTTTATGTTTGCTAGCAAGCGACAGCTTTTGACAGTAGCAGTTTTTTTTAATCTGCACAAATCTGTTAAACACATATGATGTGGGGGATTTAGGGCGTTTTTCGAAATCATTGTTCACGGAGATAAAGAATAAAATCTTTCATATTCTGAAGTCATGTGACCTGCACATATGAAGTAAAAATCGATAAAAAGTGCTGGTACTCTTTCGATTACGTCATAGCACCACCACCCGTGATCGGAGAAACACCACAAGCTTAAACAATGAACTTAGGGCACCCCTAGCGACCTCTAATCATCAGATCCGAAATATCTTAACCCTAGCTCACCTTAAATTGCTGTTAAAACAATTGCTGCACAAAAATTTGTGCAGATTAAAAAACCTCTATTTTAATTTTTCAGACAAAAAAACGTTCAACTCAATTAAATTCATTTTCTTTCTTCATTTTTTCTCAAACACTTTCTTCTTGGGTGGGCTTGTTTTCTTGCGCCTCTAATTTATCCAGCTGCAGCTTGTTGTATCTCTCAATAAGCAATCTCTCTCTGTTAAGCTTGTTTCTGTTTTTCGATGGTCTATCTCCGTCCCAAATTCCTTTGGCTAGCAGTTCTTGCTTTGAGTGGTGCTGCTGTGCGCCGTGTTCTAATTGAATCGCGCACAGCGCACGTAGCGGCGCTAGCAAAAACGTCACACATCGAAATATTTCAGAACAACATATTTCATTTTCGCTATAGAAATAAATATAAAACAGCTTGAGTTTAATTTGATTGAGCATTGAGGTACACAATTTTTAGAATTAATCAACAAATCTTACAAATTAGAAAAATTGTTTAAAAAAGAACTAATGGTTAGTTCGAACTTCGGCTTAAATTTAAGCGCATTCGAAAGAGCCCTGGCTTGAACCGGAAGTCTTGAAATGAAGTGGAATACTCTGCTCGAAGAGATTTTTCATATTTCTCATACTTTTTCGAATAAAAATGATTACCTGTGAGTTTTTCGTAGAGCAAACTGTCACCCTTTTAATACTTGTCAATAAATTCAAATTAATTTTAAACATTGTGTCTACAAAATAACCATCGAAGATGGCTCATCGTTTTAAAACTCGTTGAAGATTTCTGAAAATTTAAAGAATTTTGACAAGTTTCCCTCAGACTCGGCAAGAGCAGCAGAAATAGCTTCAAGGGTCGAAACAAAACCTTCCTCGGGCTGCGTTCTGATGATGTATTGGTTTTTAAATTGTTTTTTTGAAACGTCGATCCGGCATTTTGGCAGTTGAGATAGTCCAGGCGACGTAAAAAGGATATTCCTAGATAATCACGATCCTCAGACAAGTAAAATGTAAAAAAGAACCTTGCTTGTCTCCACGTGCCGTCGATCGCGATAAGCGCTGCATTATTCGGGAGATACTCGCAAGTAACAGCATCTTCAGATGGGAAGAGTAGAAACGGCTGCTTATCTAAACCCGTTAACAAGGATGTTGCATCGCCGTTGCTACGTCGCGGTTTTTTGTGGGAAGATAAGATTTTCGTTGCAATGTGATACCATGCTATCAAGTCTTTAAACTCGTGCATTGTACAAGAGGTGCACATTCGGACATTGGATAATTTCGGTCACTCGGCGCGGCTTGGCCGTCGGTCGAAGAAGCCAAGAATTTTTGTCCGACTGTGCACCCTAGACTAAATTGTGATCCACGCATTTTGTTCATTTTCAAATTCCAATTGCTTTGATCATTTTAAGCACCTCGGGCATTTAATTGTATATCGTGTTATTTATAGTTATGCGCGAAAACATTAACAGCCAAGATGAGGAACATTCCATCTCAAAAAGCTTACAATGACATCAAAAAAGAGTTTCGATCTTATAAACTCTAGTTCTTGTGTATAAATATTTAAGCACGAAAGCCACAAGTGTAAAACCACAAGCTGGTGGTACTGATAAACTACTTTGCGGGCAGATATGGCTTCAACCGTTCTGTTTTTTTTTGAGACTTTATATCTTACCTTTTAATAAACTTTTGAGATCTGGCCGTTCCAAGCTGTAAACCCGGCGACATCGAATAATG
>JAOXNJ010043655.1:0-12889 GCA_028566655.1 Metis holothuriae
CTCATAAGGAAGAACGATTAAATTGAAGAATTTGAGCTTTTTAATAATAAAATTAAACTTTTATTATTTTTTTTTAAAAACAGTTATTAGAACAATAGCCACTTTTCCTCTCATTATAAGTGCAAAACTGCCAACATATCTGTTTATGCAGTCCACCATCAATAATGCATGCATGTACCAACAAAACCATTATAGTACACAAGACAAGCACTTGAACATAGGTAAAGACCACATAAGAAAGATCATGTACTTATAAGTGTCCTAGTACTCTATAATATAACAGGGTTCAATGACCACCCTCATGTACATCCTCTATATCCATATACTAATGTAAGTATTACTAGTCAACTGAGTCAGTATTCACAGTAAATAGGAAAAGTGCTTTCTACACTAAATAAGAGCTTTACTCTACTGCTAAATCGCTGTACCTACATTTACCACTAAATAAAAGAGTGTTAGTTACTACTATCTGTACATCTCTCGTTTTGCATGCATGTGTATGCAGTTCGCACCTACTGTATGTACTTCTGTTTTCGCATCACTCATTGCCAATGACGAAGACACTGATCGATCGAGATCCTCTGACACAACACGTGAAGTGCTGGCAAGCTGTAAACAACTCTCATGCCCTGAGGCTAGCTGTCAACATTATGTGTCTGTCCACTTTTATCTACACAAAACATTCTTATACATACGTATACTAATGGGTAAAATGCGTTTTAGATAAGCAGAAATGTGTACCTAGTGTGAGTTCAAGAAAAAAGAAAAGAATTGGCTCTTTTTTTGGCTTTTTTTTGGCTTTTTTTTGGCTTTTTTTGGCTCTTTTTTGGCTTTATTTTTGGCTGTTTTTTTAGTTTTTTTGGGGGGGCTTTTTTCTTTGGCTTTTATTGGCTCTTTGTCCAAAAAATAGTAGGATTTACATTAATAAGAGGTAATTAAGAAAAAGTCTAGAGTACAAATTAACTTAAAGTAATTATGTCATTAAATTGATAGATGACATATAGGTAGAAGCTCATCCCATTAAGGGTCAGTTTTTTCCTGACCAAAATGGCACATTAGCTTTGATGAGGACATAAACAAAGAGATAGTCATTTCTTTTGCATTAAAAAAAAGAGGCAAGGCTACTAAAAATGGGCAATTTGTGGTCAAAAGTTAAATTGATCGTAAAATGTTAGGACAAGCTTGTTGTCATTATTTTTGCTTCTTTTTTTTATTCACGTGAAAAATGGCTGTCACTCAATTGGTCCGTCCACAAAAGCAGCCAATTTTCACATTATTTCCAGTCAAAATGTGTCTCTTTTTTTTTATTACTTTCTTTTAATAATAGTACATGTGAAAGTAGTTGCAATAATAGATAATGAAATTGGGGCCAGGTTTTTGGGTTTTATGTGCAATTCGAATGTGATTGCCAGTCGCAAATCACGCCCAAATGTCAACAAGTGCGTCAACAACAGAACCTTAGTAACAAACACAGTATAGTTATTTACTAGTGTTCTTATTATTAAGGTACATTACTATAAGTACAATGTTTTGTTGTCATTTGTGGTGGTGGAAACGAGGTTGGTTATATGGGGTCGAATTCGAGCCCAAATGGACGACACGAGACTCATTTGCATGCACATTTCATGAGAATGTTGTTTGTTGTTCCAATTCACTTCTTTATAAACAACAACAAAAGGGTTTAATGCACCATTACATAAACAACAATAATAGAGACTGAGTAAACAGGCATTGTTAAAGTACAAAGAAAGAGTGACAAGAGGTGCATAAAAGCAATAAAGGAGTTTTGACGGGCTTGGAGACATGTTTCTGATTGCCTCAGAACAAAATGAGTCTTTACAACAATATTATTATCATCATTATTACTAATATACAAAAAATTCGTAAAAACAAGACTTTACTGTGGCTATTTGCAATCATGTGGCCAATTTGCACGTCAGAGATGACGCGCTCATTCATTACGTGTGAAGCAATTTTTGCAAGGGACGCCGCCGGTCATCTTTGCAAAAATTGTGCATAAATAATAACACTTGTATTATAGATACAGTGAAGTCGAGTTTTAACCAATGTTTTAATACTAAGAATTATAGAGAGAGAGCATTCATTAATCAATGGATCAGTTAATTTCGACTTATCTCTACACAATTGTTCGTTAAAAAAAGCACTTTATTTCGACATTAAATGCTATCTTACTACTTATACTTATACTTTACTATTAACAAACACTATAACACAATTACTGTATTTAGTAAATATGTATAAAGTGTGGCTGGTTTTGGCAATATGATGCAGAGTGTGCGTGCGGCACGTCTGGCTCGTAAAAGACTGAGTCCACTATTTGTTGATGTCCTGCAAAATGTGCTGGAAATATGCAGTAAAAGTGCTTTCTAGCCCACATAAAAGCGCTTTTTTACTGTCCAAATAATGTAAATAGAGCTGTGGATATACTGTAGAGTAAGGGCATCAAATTGTGTCTTTATGGAGCGTTTTCTCTCTTCATGGGAGCCAATTCAGCCTCTTTTTACTGCCTCTCGTTCAGCCGCAAATAAGACGAAATAGAGACATAATAACTAGCTCTATAAACATAACAACTTACTTACTTTGTATCATTAAGGTGATGAGCCACTTTACTCTCACAGGCCCCCAAAAAATAAACAAAGTTTTCATTTTCTGCTTAAATAACAATTGTAAATGTAATTTATTATTGTGGTTGAATTGAAATTAGTGGTTGACTGCAACCATCAACAATATAAAGATAGCTAATTTAAATTGATAGATAAACTACCTAAAATTGAGATGGCTTTCTAAAACTATTTACCTATGTAGTGTAAATATTTTGAAATAAATTACTTGACAAAAAACAGCAAAAATAGATCTCAAAAATAAGCATAATTAATTGATTTCCCCTCCTTTTGTCTCTACCATCTTTTTCCTCTGCAATGTCTTTTACTCCTTCTATTTATGGGGTATTAGGAATTAGTCCAGCACAAATAGCAGTTATTTTTCCAACCAGCCCGGAATAACAGAGAAGATATGAGAAGTACGATATAAGTACATAGTAAGAAGTTCTAAGTAAAGCCAAATAAAGAGATATAATAATGACATAATATAAGGGAGAAGGGGGACTTGACAATCACTCTCATTTCCGCTCCATCCCTGCGAAATGAGTCACCATAAATAATGTGTAGTAGTATATACATGTAGTAGTAGAAATAAAGAGAAAGTACTGAACATTATAATCTCATTCCTTATTGTCTTTTTTTTCCAGGTCGTACAAATAATCCTGTGGGGCAAAAACAACGGAGAGAGAGACTCATTGAGCCGTAATAAAGGAGAAAGCTCATAAGCACTTCTTCTCATTTGCTACTGTATGAAAGAAAAACAAGGGCAGATGAGATTTGGCCATAACTCATACTACTACTGCCTTATGATAAAGAACATTAAATGAAATATTGAGTTGTATAGGTAGAGGTGTCAATTAACACATTAATTGAGGCAATTAAGACCAATAAAAGAAATTTATTAATATTGGAATAAATAAGAAAATGGACTAATTGCCTAAAATAAAAAAAGAGATAGAAAGAATAGAAAGCAATCAAAAAAGCGTCCTTACCACGTTAATTAAGGCAATTAATACGTACCAAAATAAATCAATTATGGGAAGAAACTTCAAAATGTCCATTTTCTATTGCAAAAAAATGATCTCCCATTTCCTAAAAGACATAACGGTAAACACCAATTACAAAAATATCAGAGCCATAAATGAGGGCCTAATGTGCTTGTGGTCTGACTTTGGAATAGAGCTAATTTCATTTTGCTTCAAGCCTCGTTGCCTCCAAGAATGGGAGAGCCTCTCTCTCTCCCCCAAGAGATTTATCATCACAGCCCCATCCCATACAAATATTTACTGTAAACCAAACATTTATACTAAAGATTCTTTATTTGGTTGCATAAATAGATGCATTCTGCTTTAGCCAGTGAATATTTATGTGTTGTTTCTCAATGGAGGGGAAAAGAGGGTTTGGTTGGGTTCCCCTCCTTGGAGCTAGTTCCGATGGCTCACTGCACCTCTGACGGATCGACACAACCACCGATGGATGGATGCCTCAACCTTAGTCTACCCACTACAAACCTTCCTTTATTTAGAGCACATCTTACTAAACCCATTTATCTGTTGGTGTAAAAGGAAGAAAAAGTGTTATTAGTGCTAAGCATCCAATTTGCTGCTTCTCCATCCACTCTCATCAGGCAGTAAGTATGTACTTCTTCCAATACTGGCTAGAACAAATGTCTGACTGGAGCAGCAAATGAGCTCCTTCCCCTAATTCCAAGACAAAGTACCTACAGTGGTAAAAGGACCCAAATCTATATACCGGACATTTGGCAGACCCAAACAAAATGTTTGTATTCTTCTTTTTGTTAGGATCAGAGTAACAAAGCAGTGGAGAAAGTCATTTATTACAAGAGTCTTGTCCACCACCACTTACTAATGGAATAATACATTATGGACCCACCCTCTCATTCCATCTATGTATTAGGGTGCTGGAGGTCATTACGTAATGGACAAGGACTGTTAGTCACTACCATTTAAGATTATTGTAGCATCTCTCTGATCTAGCATCAGCCAGCCTCAAATTCATCAATAGAAAACAAGAATTATATAATAAAGTGTTGATTTTCTGTAATAAAGGCCAACAAGAAACATTTACTTTCTTAGGGTCCTTGGGACAAATTTTGGTTGTTGGAAGAGACCCGGAAAATCGATTCTCAATCCCCTCCTTTCACTTGGAGCTTTGAAAGACGTGTAACACCATTCTAAGGCCCCAAACGTGTCCACTTTTGACCAATAGAGCTTTTCCGATGATTTGTCTCGTGGACAAGACACAAAGAAGGACCCTAAACGTCATTCAACCCTTGCTGGAGCCAAAGATTACCCAGCAGCTACTCTACAGCTATAGTGGAGCCTTCATCAATCCTCCAAGGTTCCTTACAACAGCAGCCCTTTTTTTCAATATTTTTCAATAAAACGACATAGGTCAAAACAACTTTTAAATAACAACTTTTCAACTAAATATGTTACAAATACTTGTACTAGTTTCTTTTGATGTGATTGTAGAGAGAATTTTCAACTCTATTGGTTGAAGTGCAATGGTTTGCTTGTTGTCAAGTAGGGTTGTAAAGGAGCACATTTGATGTGATCCCCCTTGATCCCTTGATGAACTTCAGCCCTTCTCAACCTCCCTCAGACAGCTGTAGGACCAACCCATAAAAGTTCACTTAAGTGTGGCAAAAGTTATTGCAGCTGAGAACAATATTGAATAAATGTCTAACAACACCAAGTATGTAGAAGTGCTTTATATACTAGAAATAAAAAAAGAAGTGATACTCTTCTTACATGAAGTAAGTGGGTGTCTGGATCAAATGAGCAAAGTTTGGGGCCAAATAGTTCACATATATGTATGTACTTGGGTATGGAAACAAGTCTTGTTTAGCCACAAAAAAAGTTTTGGCAAAAAGCCACAAAATAACCCATATAAAGCATACTTGGTTAAGAAAGTAAAAAAAAAAGTGTGTCTTTGAGAGCAATATTTTCTGCTCTCTAGATTGAATATCCACTTTGGTTGCTTGGGTAATCCTCTAAGAGCTGTAATAGGTACCTACATTGCATATATTGAAAACCTTTTTGGCACGGAGAGTGTGTGTATTAGTGGTAAATGGGTAATCCATTGGACACCAGCAATGTGGTCTCTATACATGTGGTCTTAAGAGGGGAAGCAACCATCACCCTCCAACCACATGCTGCTTTCCAGTCCATCCACTCTCTACTTTACTGAATTCTTGCAAATAACACATGAATTTTGGTACTGCTACAGTAACAGAATGGACTAAAACTCACATTATAAGTATATAGTAGTAGATGGAACATGCATTACTTGATCAAGTCTAAGTGCACCAAACACTTTTCCCAATTCTTTTTTTATGTGTTTGACCAACGGATCAGTATTATTTCCATTCAATAGTGCACTTTACTAGGTAGTATATTTTAACCTTTGCCTGTTGCTGAAACTCCTACCAGCTGTTTTGTCCATCTCGAGATTGGCTTTGTCCCCCTTTGTCCAAAAAGTAGTAAATAACAGAACATAGGAATAGTACATATCATGCAGCTTGGAGGTGTCAGCCTTCAACACCAATGGCTGAGATGAGGCTTACAACAACAAACAAGTGTTGAAAATACATACTTACAGTGAAAAGTAGAAATAGAACTACAACTATTTGCAGTATAGTAGTCAAAGCAGTAATAGAAGTAGAAGTAGCCACCATAAGCAAAAATGGAAGTAGCAGTAATAGTAGTAGCAAAAATAGTTGTTTTTGCAGCATTAGTAAGTAGTTCATATTTTGAAGGAAATAGTAGAAAAAAGAGAAGAAAAAAGAGAATCAATAAGACAGAAAAGTAGCAGAATAGCAAAATGTTACAGTACTAAAAAAACAATTCTCTTTTCAATGCCAGGAAAAGTTATTGACAACTTCAAGGAGGAATATGCTACTCTCATAAGGCATGGAGTAAACAGGATATTGCACAGGATACATCCACGAAGTCCATTGAAAAGTGTAGTACCTACCTACTTTGAAGGACACATTGCAATATGCCGTAATATCCTCTAAGTAAATAGTATTGGACTAAATGTTTCAATATTGGGACACACTATTGTTGATCCTAGCATGTTTCAGCCACCAATACTGGAATATATTGCAGAATGTACAGTAGTTGGAAGGGGTCCTGAGTGTTTGTTGCGTGTCCTGAAGAGGTCTTATGCAGCTATTGGATGCGAAATTGGACCCCTAGGGGACTACAGAGGGACTCAACAACCCAGAAAAAAAGAGCTAAACATTCAATAACAGCCAAGAAAGTACAAGTGAATCTCCTCTTCTTTGTTGACACACTGCTCAAAGAGATGCACACAAAAACCTTCTCTTATAGCAATACCATTAAGTGAGTCTGTATTGAGCAGAAAGCAATAAACTCAAGATTTTCTTTACTTCTTCTCCCTTTATTTTCTTCTCTCTTTATTATTTCTTTCTCTCCTCTCTTTTATTCTCTGTTATGCATTACTTGTGTTTACGTTCTTTGCTTGGGCCCTAAAGAGCAATAATAGGTGTCACGCATGCATGAGGTGACAGACAACTCCATATTGCTCATTACTCCTGTTTACAAGAGATTCTTCTCCCTATTCTTATCCTTCTTTATTGCTGTCTTAATGGAGAGTCACAGTAGTTCTTGTGTTCTTGATAGAACGAAATTCGACGTAATCTAACTCAAAATTCCGAAGACGCCTGAAAACAACACAATATATGTATCCAATTGAAATAATACATTATGCAATAAGAATGTACAAAAAGTCAGTGTGAACTCTTTATCTGTGTGGGCCATAACTCTTGGGAGATCAGAAAAAAAGAAAAAGGGTGCATATCAAATAGAGACTACAACACAAAAAAGAACTTCTATTTATATAAAGTAGTATATACTCATTGTACTATTCAGTATTGTGTCCTTAATAGAGATCTATTGAAAATTCTTGTACCATAACATTATACCATTATTATACAGTAGATGAAAGTTGAACTTTTGCCAACTCAACTCACCCCTTGGGGGTACAGTAGACACTATGTATAATGTAACTTGCAGTAAACTTAGTAATTTCTATTCTAAGTAAAAAAGGCTCTTTTTTAACCCTTTTCTTCTTCTTTTTTTGGTAAGGAGTAAAGAAAAAAAAGGGGAGGGTGACTGGAATAAATGAGGGTGCTTTGTTTCTGTCCTGAAGCCAGCCTTAACACATAACAAAAGTAGGAGTATCTTAAAAAAGGGGCTTTCCAAAAACACTTTTGCTTATACCTATAAGCAGTAATGATGTCTTCATTATTGGCAATAGAGCCTTAATATTTAGTAAATAATATATGTAGAATAAATAAATATGAAGGTAGGTATGAAAGGTGTTTTGTTTTTCAGCTACTTTTTCTTCATGTGTAGCACTACCTATCTCTAGCTGTGGGTGCTGGAATCGATTTCTTCCTCTGCTCTCTTCTTCTTGTTTATTGCTAGTCACTCACTCTTAATGACGGATCCAAATGTACTACTTTAGTTGTACAATCATTGTTATACTATGTTTAAGCTAGTATTGTATAATATGATGTTACTTTTTCTTTCTTTTCTTTCTTTCTTTCCTTCTTTTCCCTTGGGTTGGAGAAATGTTATTACTGTTGGTTCTGTCTGTGGCCTCGAGAGGTTCGACGAAGTCGTTCCGATTCGATTTACGACGACCACACCAACCATCACCCACAACAACAATTCTTCCACTTGTGCTAACAGAACACAACTTTAGACATTTCTTGCACTTTTTCTTCTACATTCAATTACTATTAATGCTCATTTATTTAATGTACACTACTAACATAAAAGTGACGGAGTTTCTCCAATTTTATTAGCATGGTTAGCGACATTGACCGTGGTTCTTGGCAAGATAAGTCTTGTCTCTCCTCTTTAATCTCTGCAGTCGGTTGTCAAGATTATTGGGCCAGTTCTCACGGATGGCTGACTTGTTGGTTGGGGCAAGAAGATCTGACATGATTTAAGGCATCAAAGCCCATTTCTTCTGCCCTTTTCCAGGGAAAACGAAGAAAAAGGGGGGAAACACAGACAGTGCAGATAACAACTCACTCACTCAGCTGGAAATGATCACCACCAGCTCTTTACTATATACAATTTATACTCTTTTGTTGTACCCCTGACTCATAATTGTGTGACCCCTGAATAAATGGACTAGTGGAACAATCATAAAATGTAGTACATAGTAAAAGTAGCAATGCAGCCATATTAACTCAATTGCTTCTCTTCTCTTTAGTTTGACCTTAAGTAGACCTTCAGAGCTAGCTGCTACTCCATCAAGGCTTGAAGTGCACATTTTTTGCACACATTGACCATTCATTTTTGCACAGATAATGCCTTAAAGGGAGCACTGGCTGCATGGCCCCTTGTTTTGTTCATTTCCTGGCAAAGGATGAGCTCTTTATTATCATTACTTTACTTGTATGTAGTCCAAATGAGTGGCTACTAATGAGTAGCTAAGAGAAGCTCTGGTAAATAGAGTACATGTGTAAGTGGCAGTTATGTACATGTGATCCTCTTTGGCCTTGACAAATTGCACTGCAGTCGTTGTCTAATGAAGACTTGTCATTACAGTGAGTGTAATATTGCTTGTTAAATTGTCTTGGACTTATCAGTTGCCAGTCTTAATGAGCTGCAGTTGGCTCCACTTGACAGCTATCATCACTCATGCCACGCAACTTGTGCACAGTCTGCAACAATTAGTGGGGGACAGAGCTTTAAAAGGGGGATTTTACTCCATGGTTCAAATTGATTATTTTTTAGATTATTTTGAGTTTTTGAAATTATTTGTTTTTTGTGCACTTTTTTCTTTATTGAGTGAAAACATCGATATTGACTGCAATCAGTGCAAAATGGTGACAATTTTTGACAACATTGTTATGAAGCAGAGCCGTTAAATTGCAAGAGAATTTTGGAAAGCAGAGCCATTTAAAATTATCATTTTTGCATGAGACAGACAAATTTGTGCAGCAATCGTGAAATTTCGAAAATTTCAATTGGAATTACATAACCTTTTTAATTCATAACCAGTGACACTTTCTAGTGGCACAACTGCCTTTTTAGTTGATAATTTCGTCCTCATTAAGGATCAGCCATTCGAGGAGCCAAAGAATCCTTTTACCAGCCGCCTTCAAGGAATTTTTCATAATTGTCATCAATCCTGGCCCATCCGTCTGTTCTCTAACAAACTGAATGAGAGCTGTCACTAATCCAAAAGCCAAGAAGAATAAGGGGAGGATGATGTGGTCCATGTTGAGTGGTATGTCTTCATCATCAGGTGGAGTGGAGTCCACACGGACCTCATATTTGTCAAAGACCTTTCCAAGAATTCCACTTTCCAACACAGATGCCAAAGTCATGTCAAACTTAGCCTTCAGATTTGAGTTCTTTGCAACTGCCAAGCCTAAGCATAAAAAACACAATCATGACAGTGTCAATTTTTGTTCTTACTGGAATTTATGTGCTCTTACTGGAATAAAAGAATATGGAGACCGGTTTTCCTACCCGGAGAACATTTGGGCCTAAATCCATTGCTGCGCTTTTCATAAAAGAGGAAAGTATGGCCTCTTCAATAACTGTCACCATATTGTCCTCAATAAATTTTTCCATTGGGAAGGGTCCTAAAAATAGTCTTTATTCAAGAAAGAATGGTTGCAAAAATTTAAATGAACTATAATGGACAAACTTACGTCCTTTGGAAAGACCAAGGTAGTTTCCTCTCTGCTTTGCAATTTTGTACACCTCCCGATATTCTTTAATTTGAGAATTGGCCAGAACTTGCTCCATGCCAGTTGCTTCAGGATAATAAAAGTTCCAGTCCAGATCAAGAATGTCGGCCATGGTGTCGATGGGTTTCTCATAGTCCACACTGATGAGATAGCTTCTCAAATTGCAATCGTAGGCTTGCCATAATATTGTTGTGAAAAGGAGAAAGGCAAAGGTGTAAGTGAATCCTGATATGGGTCTCGCTCTAAGAGTTGTTCCTTGCTCACAAAGAATGCAAATGATGTACATGGAACTAGTTTTGATGGTGTCAATTGCAGCAGGGGTCACATTTACTGCAAGGATGTGCATCAATCCTGTAGCAATTATGGCCACCAAGAAGAGGATCCAGCCAGGGATGGTGAATGGCTTTGTCACATTTATTATTTGGGGCAAGGGCTTGGGTTGGCGGGCAATTAGAAGTAATTGAGGAAAAAAGAGAGGAATAAGATAATCTACGGCTTGAGCCCTCTGGAAAGTAAAGCTATAGGCACCAACAGCAACATCAGCATTTCCGCGTATAACCTATAATAATCGTATTTGGCTTCAGATACATGCAATAGAAATACATAAGTTCATCAGAGTACCTCTCCAAATGCTCCAGTCCACTTTCTATCTATGAAGTTGTTTCCGTAAGAGGCCCAGTAGAAGGTGTAGTCAAATCCATGTGCCTCTGCTAGGATGTCTACGAGGTCAATTATTACTCCATTTGGCTTTTGGCCGGGGATATTATTTGGAATAAAGTATGGGAAGTGCCCTTCTCCAGTAAAAATTAATGATTTTCCTTTAAGAAGATCGTGGGACAGAACTTTGCCTTGCAGCAAGAAAAGGATGAGGGCATATAAAAGTAGAGACCCTTTCATTTTGATGTTAGGATTGGAAATGATGTAAAGCTACCTTTCCTCTGGCTTTTATAGGCTTTTTTGCTTGAAGCCCTAGGCACATATACTTGCAAATGCTCTTTGATATATGTTCATGAAAAATCCTTTTCTTTACATACAGTAATCAGCAATTGGACTGGTCTAAAATAAAAACACAACGTGTAAACAAGGCTTAACCAATTACAGCTAGCTTTCTTGTCAGACATGTGGATATTGTTCATCTCAATTTTGCCTTTTACCCAGAAAATACCAAATCCTGCTGAGAGAGAGAAGCCTAATTACAACAAAAAAAAAAATCAAAATGTTGTACATGAAATGTATTGTGTTTCGGTTGCTTTACTACTACACATTTACTGCATTTGTACATGTGTCCTTGTCGTCAGTAGATTACTCAATCCATCCTCAGATCATGGCTAATTGGGGACAAGAAGCACATGATTAATTCAGATGTCTGACATTTCTCAGAAAATAGTTTTGTCTTCTTTTGACGTTGAGATGAGAAGAAGGACTTAATCTTAACAAGTCATGTATGATCATTAGAGCTGTAAACTTCTGTTTTGTGCCATTGGCAATAGCATTTTGGCCGAAAATTGTGACTAAACTAATGTAGATGCTTTACAGTTTTTACCCTGTGTATTTGCTGGACGTCAAAATTGTCCATGAGACTAATATTAAGGAAACAAACGAGATGATTGCCACAGTTATTTCCTTACCATCAAACGTTGTAGTGATTTATTGTAGCAGCAGTATTAACCATCAAATAACTAATCAATTATTGAGTAATTAATACCAATAGCAGACAAAAAGATAAGGATTCTTAAATGACAATACAGGCACATCATTTGTTAACTACACTAGTAGTATGTAGAAGAACAAATTAACCGTCATAAAAAAGAAGATTGCTGGTAGGCAAGCAAAAGAACAAATTTGGCTCAAATTTGATCTTAGCATTTGCAAAATTGTCTTCTGTATTTGGGATTGATTGTGCTGGGCCTAAAATTACAAAAGAGAAGGGACATGACACAAGAAGCAGGGGTAATCAAGTATGATTTTTTCAGACGCTAATATCATCATTAAGAGAGGGAACAAAATGGCATTGATTGCTCATACTGATCCACATTCTAAGGAAGAAGTCATTAATTAAGCTTGTTTAAGAAGTTAAATTGCCTCCTTGCTGCACATAAACAATGGAGATGCTAGTAACTAGAAACAACTGTTTTAAGGAAAGTAGTAAGTTCTGGCAATTTTAAAAATGACACTCCTAGGTTCAGAGCATGTTTTTTTCTATTTCTTTTATATTACCTATTAGAGACAAAGAAGTGATGAAGACAAAATAGATTGGTTTATGTATATCATGAATTACCACTGTTGCATGTTGGAAAAGTTTTTTCTTCTTCTTTTGCTCTTAATGCTCTTTAGAGAACGTTTGTTCATGAAAAGTGGCTCTCTATATAGAAGAAAAGATGTGGAATCGCGTTGCAATGAAAAAAGGGGAAAAAAACATTAACTAAGTGTCATGCCAGCTTCAATAATTAGAATTAGCTATCTCATCACACAATAAGCTTTCCACATGATGGCAAGACGA
>JAOXNJ010043766.1:0-12886 GCA_028566655.1 Metis holothuriae
ATGTAAGCATTAGTAGAAGCAATGGAAGCAAAAGGAAGTAAACAGGTGTCGTGTTCACATGCATGCTGATCTAGCTATGGCAAGACACACGATCCATGGTCATTAAGCCTAACTGACTCAGACATAGTGCGACACATTGTAAGACACATTGTGAATCACCAAACAACACTAAACGGCTAAAACGACATCTGACAAATTGATAGGCTTCTTTACCTTTCATGTATGTAGGTTCAAAGCTTTAAATGTTCATTTTTTCCAAGTCCTTCTTCCATGAACTCTTTTTGGAATTCCAATGTCTTGCGGTTCGTTATTTGTTCGTACTTATTAAATAATCTCTTCCTCATTAAATAGGGTTACTTCTATTTCGGGAGCGCGTGTGCTGTCGTCGCAGTGCCTATGCTGCTTCTGGAGAGGGCCATTAAGAGGGTCGAGAATGAAGATCTTGTGGAGGAATTCGTCGCAGAGGAGGAGGACGACAAAGAAGAAGAAATGGAAAGCACCAAAGATGATTCTGTCAAGGAGGATGAATCCGAGGCAAAGGACAAAACTGGGAAAGAGGGACATTGGGATGACTAGTAAACTAAGCAATCACACCACTAGATGCATTCATATACTCGTATTAGGTAATACAGTAAATGATACTCGTACTACACGTAATTGAGCTGTATTCAGCACTATAATAGCACTTTTTGATTTTGCGGAAAGGGTTGGCACTTAAACGTAGGTTTCAATAGAATGATGTGTCAATCCCTGAAAATTGCACTTGCTAAATGTCATTCTTTTGAATGATTACAGGTTATAAATAAGATCTCTCAAGTGAATGCACTTCACCAATTGCACTGACTTTTTGGCAAAATCTGCTATCTTTGCCATCACATGTCACGGGATTGAATTTCTTATAAATGTCTGGAACACGCTAATTGGTGGTTTTAGAGGACAAGCGGAAGTTTTGCGTGCAAATACCTACACACCACAGACGGAGATAGAATGCCGAAAATAAAGTGGACATAACGATCTTATGTCAATTGGAAGACTTCCTGCTCGGAAAATACTTATGGCTCTTAATTGTCAGTTGTGAAAGAGTGTAAGTAGTGTTCGTCGCTTGTCTAAAAACGGAAGTCATCTTGTTATCGGCTTTTCCAGCTTTTCTCATTACTTGCTTTGTAGAGGTCTCCAAGTCATTCCTTTGTGCAAGTCCTAATGACAAGGATGCTCACCAGAAGCAAGGAACGCGACAACACTTGGCTGCAGCTCCCCGTCTGCCCCTCCTTACTGTCCGATCTTAAGAACGAGTATAAATCTGCTGAAGCCAGGATTTGCAAGGATCCAGAAGCTTGTCTCTATGCCCATCCCGATCAGAATCTGTTAAGACATGTTTTGAACATCGGCCACATTGTCTGCTGCCACGACTTCATTTTCAGGGTCAGACAGGGCGGCTGTCAGAGGCCCAGTTGCAAGTACTTCCATCCCCCGGACAAGCTAAAGATGCTGGTCATCAACGCCGGCAGAAACAACTTGAGACTGAGACACCAGCTGGACCAGC
Source organism: Metis holothuriae (assembly GCA_028566655.1). Taxonomy (NCBI): domain Eukaryota; kingdom Metazoa; phylum Arthropoda; class Copepoda; order Harpacticoida; family Metidae; genus Metis; species Metis holothuriae. The sequence goes on from JAOXNJ010043766.1 coordinate 1,544, forward strand.
AGCACCAGCGACTCTTCAATCAGCAAAATCAGCAGTGGATTCAACAGCAAGTTTTGCAGCAACAACAGATCCCTTCTCTGCTGACAACCTCTGGCACATCTTTCTTCCTGCCTCGTAATTCATTTTGGCACATGTCCCTCTTTGTATCAAGTCTCTTGTATAACCTTCTTTCTAAGCTTCATTCCATAAAAAGTTATGGCTTCAATAGGAAATTCGTTATTTTTACGGCTTATTACATATGATCAATTATGGCTTCTTTAATGCGGCTTCGTTATGATGTCAATTAAGCTTGCAATGCCGGAGGCGCCGCCATGAACGTGCTTGCCCCGCCAGCTTCGCTTCAGCCCATCGCCTCCAGGAAGAGAGCCAGTACTGAGCAGGAGCAGGAGCAGATGAGCAAGAGGAGCACTGACAACGACATTTTGACGTCTTCCACGATGCCCACGTGGTCACCCTCCATGATGGCGAACTCCGTGGTCATGCCGCAGCTGAACTTGATCAGCCAGCCCACCCCCTCCTTCTTCTGGCCACAGTTGGGACTGCAGCAACAGCAGCAGGTGGTGCAGCCAGGAACCAACTTCTTTCCTGGGACAGCGCAATTGCAGCCATTTCACTTCTGATGCCTTTTATAATCGATTTTTCTGCAATTTTTGATTAAGTGACTTCAAAAATTAGGAGATAATTTGATTTTTAAAAATTCTTTATATGCATAATTTCGAGATGATGTAAAATTTTAATTTTTTGTGTCAGCGACTCCTCCCACGCACAAGGAAGACACTTAGCGCACAATGCATTGTCGTTGCCTTTGATTAACCACGATATCATGATAATGACAGCAAAAAGAGAGCGATTGATCAACTAATTCCTGTGAAATGAGACTAACGTCTAAAGGTTGTCGGTGTGCTCGTAACTCTCAGTTTCGTCCCTAACAAGCCCAATTCTGCTACTTTTCAGTTTAATTTGTGTGGCCCACCTAAATCGCCTGAGAAAACGGTAAATGTGTTAGCTCTCATTACAAGACAAGAATAGAGGCGACTTCATAACATCATTGACATGAATAACGACTTCTGGGTAGCCTAGCCACTTCAGCAAAATGCGTCAATTTCTGCTCATCCTTCTGCTGATCGATCGAATCCAACTCTATCAATCAAATCGTTAGTGAAATAAACTTATTGCTACTTAATATCAATCAAACTCCATCAAAAGCTATTATCGATGATTGGTGGCTGAAAGGAAACGCTCAGAGACGGCGATTTGAGGCCCTTGAAGCCAGTACTTGTCACATGTGTATTGACATCAAGTAGAGGACGAAGCAACGCAAGGTAATAGAGGACGAGGCTCCAGAGATGCACCAGGCCCGCGTCGTCGTTGTTGTCGCACTACTTGAGCTCCTTGACCTGCAGGCCCGGGGGCAGAGACTGCTTGAGCTTCTCGGCCTTCTCCTTGTCGGTGATGACGAGCGTGTAGAGGAATCTGGAGCAGCGCACCTTGAACTTGACGTTCTCCGCGTTCTTCTTGATCTTGACGCTCTTGGCGTCCTTGCGCCGCGCCTTCAGCAGGAAGTCCTTGATCTCCTTGATCTCGCGCGGCATCCTCGCTCCCTCGAAGTCAAACCGGAAAAGGAAGAAGAAGCGCGACAGCTGACACTTTGTTTACCTTTCCCAGTTTGTTGACATTTCTCGCCAAAATGCGCGTCAAGCTTTTTAGCGCAACGTTTACTAGACTCTGCTCACGCAACCTCGATTGATTCTTCTTCTTTTTACTTGGTCAAAGTATACAATTAGGTAATGTTCAGTAAAAAGGTTCTTTAGCGGAATGTTTAGGGGTACTATTAAGGATTCATTCCTGGGCCCCTCCGTCAGCGTGTGCCAGTGCATGGCGACAGCTGCCCCGAGTTGTGCCTAGCTTTGCTACAAGGTCGAGTGTTTGGAAGCACTAAGGATCTGTTCTTCTTATAAGATACTTTAATTTTTCTCAAGATTTTGATCAAAGTCGCTTTAGATGTCGCACAGACGCAAAGTGTTGCCCGAGTCCATGTCGCTGGTCTCCGTGGAGGGGCGCGAGTCCCGGATGCTGGAGCGCGGCGTCAGCTGCATCGCCGACACCCAGGCAACAAACCCTACTTACATTGATCGCTTCTGCATGTCTCCTATTAATTTAAGTCTAATTAATCCCTGTTTCTTTTGTTCTAATGAATCCTGGAAGAAGCAGTATACATATTGCCCGGAGCCAGATGAGATGACACACATCATGCGCCGTTGTCGTGCTCGATCATCTCGTAAACAAGCAATTGAGCAAGGCTTCTCCGAATGTGGGCCCAACTGTTCTAGCTTAACAATGGAGCACTCACTCATCTGCTCGAAATCGCTCTTAATGCGACTCATGAGCTCTGATCGCCAGAACACTCTTCATCTAAGCTTCTGAGTGGATAATCAACGGATGCAATCCATGTCGAAGTCCTTGTCCAGAAGCCGCTGTAAACCGGCTAGGCGATTTATCAAAGGGATTCCCACAATCGATTATACTGGTTGATTGATTGATTGATGGGTTTGCTAGACAAACATCTGCTTGGATGTCCAAGCTTCTTCGTACTCTAGCTAAGAATTGAGTGGTTGTTGTGGTGCTCACAGTCGATCTTAAGTTCTAGTCCTCTGCTCTTTCCTGGGAATGAGGGCTAAAGCTTTATTACTTGAATTGCAGGAGCAGAGAGGTACTGTAGATGTTTATTTTGATTGCTTCTAAAAGCAATTTTACCAGCACGTTTTCGTCGAATTTGTCTGCTCTTTCAGATAAGTTCTGTATGGAGTCAAGTGCATTGACTTCATGGGAAGCCCCGAGATGAATGACGACTTTTCTCGAATTGTGATGGCCGATGTGTTCGCTTCTTTTACGCAGAATCTATTGCATCCTTGCGAAAGATTTGACGACTTAATGAAGTTTCAGGGGTAAACAGGATGTCTGCGATTCATCGTGGCTTTTTAGTGCGTAGTGGAGAGGTCGTAATCTCTTTTCATTTGATATTTAATCCTTCTCTGCTCTACTCACATTCTACTTTAATCTGGGCTCAGCTTTTTCAAGAGTTCTGTGTAATTGTTACCGCTAGAGACCACGAGGAGGCCACGTGACAGTAGGGATTTTTCGGTTACGTGGAATGGAAAGGATTTGGAGCTCAAATTTACCTACTATTAATAATAATTAATATTAATAATTGAGCAAGTTCAATTGGGATTAACTTCAGGATTCAAAGTTTGAAGCTTGCTTTCGTCAATGTGCTTGGAATGACGACAGCACAAAATTGAGTTGGCAATCAAGAATGTTGATTGGGTGCATTGGCAGTGCTCCGGTTTCTTATTGCAACATGTTCAATGTGTCCATGTGACATGATGCGAGGCCAAACGGATTCGACTACGAACAGTAATTGCATCAACACAATTTGCAAAGTCACTGTATTAGATCTCTCGTAATTGAATCTTTCATTTAAGCAACCTTTGAATTTCAAAAGCGTTATTGCAACTCCTATAATGGATTCTTTTGAAGTCTGCGTTTTCGTTTTAGGAAAAAGTTGAGAGCTCAGTGCTACTTACTGTTTATCACAGTGAGCTATTCCTTCAGGACCATTTCTCTTCTCGTAGAACACGAAAGTGGCATGAGTGGTGCACGTGATCGTCACGTGAAAGAAGCCACTTTAATAATCCGATGATGCTCGAGTTCTTTGTTGGCAATTTCAATTAATCTTACCCAAGAACATGTCCGAGAAATTCTCCGGAGTCCAATTTAAAGTTCTTGCAGACTTGACTACCAGAAAGCTGCTCATTACTGCAAGGAATTCAGTATTTTTGGAATAGAAGTAAATATATTAGGTACGCGTTGGTAAGAGTCCGAGAAGTGCTACAGATAAAGCCCTCATTTCGAGCCGGATGTCGTGCTTCATTACTTATTTCTAGCTCTAATCCCTCTTTAGTCCCTTCAGAACGTTAATTGAATCTGAGAACTATTTTACTATTTGTGGTATTAATACGAATTTTGCAATGAATTGCAGACGACGGCCCTGGAGTCGCTTTTGGCTGGGGATGCGAGGTCGCTGTTGGACGCCTGCAACGAGCCCGACTTCGCGCCCAACCACGAGTACACCTCGCACCGATCCAAGACATTACTACACTTGGCAGTGGAGAAAAACGATATTACCGCCATAAACATCTTGTTGGAAACAGGGGCCGACGTGAACCAACCCAATCGCCTCACTAAACAGACAGCCTTCCATGCTGCACTGAAGCTCTGCGAGCCCGAAGTTCTTCGTCTTTTGCTCTTCAGATCTAAAGTGAACATCAATGCGGAGACAGCTGATGGCGGCTCTGCTCTGCATGTCCTGGTTTCCAAATGCTTGAGCAATGACAAGGCGCTGAAATGTCTGGCTCTTCTCCTCAGATGCTCCGACCTCAATATAGAGAAGAAGGATAACAAGGGGGGTCGCACAGCCCTCGCCATTCTTGCTCAGATGCATGCTGATGGACCTACAGAGCGAATTCGACTTGTCACGGCTCTCAGACTTCTTGTTAGGAAGGGGGCTGATCTGGATGCACTTATCGATGGCCAGAGGGCCCGAGAAGTGTTGAGAGGCAAATTGAGCAAGTCGGAGTTCGATCGCGTGCTCAATGACGAGAGCAACGAGTTCGTCTTGCTGAGCACGTCCTTGGCCAGCACCGTCAAGGAGGAGCTGCTCGACCTCGTCTACGAGGCCGAGTTGCTGAAGGACAGCCACAGATTGAAGCAGAATCTGGACAAGTTCAACGTGGCCCTGAACAACGTGGAGGGCAAGGAGCTGGAGAGCGAGAACGTCAACGAGTTGAGTCTGATCCAGCGCGCGGCTCACGCCGGCCTCGAGAAGCATGTTCAAGCTCTGTTATCGAAGAATGTCGACCCCAATCAGGCCACTAAGGGCACTGCGCCTCCTCTCATAATTGCCGCTAAAAGAGGCTTTTATAAGGTCATTGAAGTGCTGAAGTCGCATTCTCTCTCTTCAGACTTTACTTCGAGTCCCTCCGCCGACTTCACCGTGGTGGACAAGGCGACCAAGTCCACCGTGTTGCATGCCGTATTGAGACGCCCGACCTCCGACTTGGCTCTGATCAAGAACGGGAATCGCGACTACAAGAAGTGCCTGGAATCCCTTTTGGACGAGGGATTGAGCAAGGACATGAAGAAGATTGTCAACAAAATGGACGAGAGTGGCAACACGGCCCTGCACTATGCAACTCAGATGTGGTCTGGGCCCATTGTTAGACTTTTGCTGGAGAACGGCGCCAATATTGGCTTGGCCAATGCCTTCGACGAATTGCCCATCAATGCCATTGACAAAGATGTAATGGAGGCCTTTCTCAACGAATATTGTCTCCGGGCCCAGGGAGTGCCTACTAGCAGAGACTTCAAGATCACCATCAAGTACGACTTCCTGGCTCCGCCGCGTCACGACGACGACGAGAAGGTCGGCAACAACAAGGAGGAGGACGAGGAGTTGGCCTCGGGGCCCTGGGTCTCCGTCAAGTCGGGGTGGATGCACAACGACTCCGAGGCCGCGCCTCAGACCACGCAACACTTCCGGGACCCGGAAACGGAAGTGCTGTGGCACATGAGTCGCTCCGAGTATCATCGTGAACTGCTGAAACACCCTGTCATCGCCTCTTTTCTGTGGCTCAAGTGGCAGAGAATGAGCAAGTTCTACAACAAAAATGTGCTTTTCTTCACGCTCTTCGTCTTTTCTCTGACCAGTCTCATCCTCTTGCTCTACGGAGGACCGGCTCTGAGGGGCGAAAGACAAACTTTGGTCAACAGATGCATCAATAAGAAGGATCCGCTGGTCAAAACTGGCATGGAGTGGCCCATCGAATCCACACTCAATTGGTACATAACTCTCGTTTTGTTGGTAATTTTGGCAATCAGAGAGCTCGTACAATGCGCCGTGGGATGGTGGAGATATGTGTTTACTAAGGAGAATTGGCTGGAAATAACACTGATTGTTTTGACCACGATCCTTCTCACCTTCGACGACAACAACGAGAAACAAGAGGATTGCGAGAACAGCGTGAGCAGTGAGCGACTCATCTGCGCCGTTATTGTCGTCTTGGCATGGTCGCTGCTAATCACTGTTGTCGGAAGACACCCGCAGCTGGGCAGATACAACATCTACACCACCATGTTCGTCAAGGTCACCACCACCTTTGCCAAGTTCCTGCTGGGGTAAGACACCAATTCAAAAATAGACCCGTTTTTATCTTAATTGACATAATTTAATGGACGATTGACCTTTACTTGTTGTTTTTCCCCAGCTTTTCGCTCTTCATCCTGGCGTTCGCCTTGGCCTTTTACGTCCTTCTTCACAAGGACAGCAGCGAGGCAACGGATAGCGATTATCCCTTCTTCGACGACCTCGGCCTCTCCATAGTGAAGACGCTGGGCATGTTCGTGGGGGAGCTGGAATTCGCCGATTTGCCCATCGACACATCCTTGGGCTACATCTTCTTCCTGCTCTTCGTCTTCCTCATTGTCGTCGTCATGATGAACCTGCTGAACGGCCTGGCCGTCAGCGACACCGGCCTGATTGCGCAGGAGGCCGAGATCTACGCCCTGGTGTCGCAGGTCAACCTCATCTCCTACATCGAGTCCGTCATCCTGGGCGACCCCTTCAACTTCCTCTCCAACTGGCCCAAGATCTTCAACCGCAGCCCCAATTGCAACCTCGTCAAGCTCTACAACTTGCCCCTGCTGAGAAAGGTGTTCCACAGTTTGACGGGGGCCACGGGCATCCTGCTCTTCTACGAGCACCTGCCCAACAAGAGAGTGATGGTCTACCCCAACAGGAAGAGCGGCCTCTGCACCCTGGCCAACATGTGCAACAAGAGCAACGAGGAGGACGAGAAGAACGTGGAGCTGCACCCCGACCTGCTCGAGTCGGCCAAGAGCGCCGTGCTGGAGCAGCTCGGCTCCGTCGACTCCATGGAGCAGCGCATGGAGCGCACCGAGCACAACATCGAGCGGCTGCTCAACACCACCACGGAGCTCTCGCAGCAGCTGCAGCAACTCATAAACAGAATGAGTTAAATATGGAATCAAAGTTGGGCTCCAAGCAACAAAGAAAATGGGATTCCTCGAATTCTGCACTTCTTCTGTTTTTTCGTTCCTCCTGGCAAAAACAAAACGAAGAATTGTAGACGAGAGGCTCCGCTTAATGGACTACATAAGGATTTGTCTATTATTGCTGAGGATCTGACCCAGTTCCTGGGAATGCATGCGTCTCGCATAAACTGTTATTATTGCTTTTCCTCGGTAACTAATCCCTCTCTTCTCTTTCCAAGACATAATATAAAGATTTCTGTGCTGCTACCACTACTACTACTAGGTGAAGAGAAAGCACCAGACATGAAGAAGTAATTTGGGGGACTCCAAGAAAATAATGAGTCTGTTCTTGAGTGCACATTTGGCACACTTGACAGATCATCTTGGATGATCATATTGTTATTTTGACGACTTTTTCAAACAGGACCCAACGAGTTTCATTACTTTCTAAATGGGTTTGCTTGGTTTCTTTGCACTAATTAGGGAGGAAGTGAATGCATTAATGAATTTCAAGCTTGACTTCATCCATACTAATACTTGTAACGACTACTGAAAGGGATGCACTAATGACACTGAGACAGATCTGGCACATCTTTCTACGTTCTTATATTACCTTTATTTCACATCTTATAACTCTGACTTTCTATTCTGCGAAATATTCATGTAAAAGCGTAATTTGTTATGTCTATGTTCTAACCTTGCTTGTTCAGTATTGCGTCTTTAATCATTGCCATTCATAGATCTGCTCCTACCATCAATTCGCCATTGCTTAATTACACCATTATTGCATAAGTTTGAGAAAGAAGACTAATAAATGTCGAATTTTGGTGTCAGTCAATAATCTTTATCCATTGTCAATTAATCATTTTCCTAAGTAATGAGTCCTGAGGCAATCTCTGTGTTTATTTTCCAAACCTACGTGTAATGCACTGATAAATCAATCTTCTTTGGCCTTGGAGATGACGCAGAATCTGAGTCACGTGGAGATAAATCTCTTTTCCTGCACTGCATGTTGGTGCTTTCTGAGGACATAGCTAATGTGAGCCAAGTTGGTTCGATCCGGATGGACGTCGGACAAGTCGCAGACCCCGAGGGAAAAGCCTGGCAGATCTTTACTAGACCAACAATAACAAATAGTACGACTTTTATTAGTGAAGTGTCCCAATGCTCAGACAAACGTGATTGGACACGTGACCCAAATCCAGCACGTGATTCTGTTCAGCATCCCAAAGGGTTAATTGATTGCAAAAACAATCAATTAACTCCAATCAAAACTTTTGTTGCAGGGATTGGTGAACTATATTGAAAATAGAAAGGGAAATCCATAAAGGAATGGTGAATAATTACAAAACCATTAAATTACAATAAAACGTCCTATTGCTTTTCACTTTTTACTACATATTACCTTTTTTACTAGTACATGTACTATTTGTTATTCTGTTATTTCGGTGAGGTCATCTACCCCAGGCCTCAAAGCTCTATTTGCTTGACCTCCACAACAAGTACTGCTACAATGACTTTACTGCTACTGCTTTAAAGCACTACAGTGACTAATGTCATAATTGGCATTTAAGTGTTTACTGCTATGGTAACTGGGGATGAGCTCGGCCTCTGTCAACAAACAATCTGTGTCAACCTTGGCCGTTTTACCACTTGTGTTGTCGACCTACAGGGAACCTGGCCTGTTGACAAGGGGCCCAACCTGTCAATCAATCAATCAATCAAAAATTCATAGCCATTTTTTTATACCCAGTCCTTGAAGTCACAAAGTGTTCTTTGGTAATTTTTAATATGACAATTAATTATGTCTGAGAACTCATTTCTAATCGCATTTTCTCCATTACTCAATCAATGAATGCGATTGAGCTGTACACGAACCGTCAACGTGAACAGTCGAATTCAATTCATCATTCATATATTACTACCTTTTTTTTATAATTAACATTTATCTATTTTTTCAATTAAAAAGCAGTAAATAAAGTAAATAAGTGAGTAAATACTGTAGGGTACATAGTGTTTTGTATGTATGTGGTAGGAGCATTTAAAAGTAGACAAAGAAAGATTTCCTTTGAATTGGAAAGGACGTGATTGCCTCAGGCCATCTCTGTCTCTTCGTCATCCGAATGTTCTAGAAATCTCTGTATTTCGCTCTTTATCATGTTGTTTATTAATAAAACAAAGACTTTTTTGTGGGGGCGGCTTTGACTTCATCAGAGATCTCTTACGACAATTGCAATGGCGTCAGTCACCAAACTTGCCCTTATTTAGCTCTATTTTAAAGCTTTTTTTCACCATAAAAATGTCTCTACTAAGTGTTCTATATGTTTTATTAAATGATGTTTTGTGAAAGATCGCAATTTTTCAGCCTTTTCTTTATTTTTTCCAAGGCAAATAACGAATTTGGATTACAATATTTAGACACTAAGACAAAAATGAGAAAGAATAAAAATACATGTAGGATGTAGATAATTCTAGGTTTCATTAAAATCTACTACGTATATTGGACATGAAATGAGTAAAAGTTGCATGCTTAATTACGTAGTTCCTAGGTAAACCGATTTTTGCGAAGGCTCACATTTTTTGCATGAATTCTCCACTTATATTTGGCAAAGCTGCGTGAAAGTCCATTCCATTGATATACACATATAGGTATACTATACACATAATCAGTAGAATATTTGGGCTTTTAAATTCTTTTCACAAAATGTTTATATGTATGTGTCTTGTTGAACATCGTAGTAAAAAAACATCAATTACACATAGCTTTTTTGGTACAAAATGAAGGAGATATATGTACTCACGTATGTATGTATGTAGAAAACACACCAATTTTGCACATTTCGCAATATACGAAACACTAAAATACGTAGTAATACAATTGAAAAAATTGCCTAAATTGAGAAGTAAATCGAAAATGGCCATTCTCAATTTGTATTAAATGGAAATTAGTCGTCTCCGATTGAGCATGAGGAGAGATCACTTGCCATTTCCTCCAGAGCCTCGTTTTTGGCAACAATTCGCGAATCCTGAGTGTCTTGCTTGCGAATTTTGCGAATCGCGCTCTCGCTCATTCTCTCGAACCTGTGCTCGCTCTCCCTTCTGAGGTAGCCGGCCCTGCTGAGCATGCGCTGCTCCTCGAAGTTGGACACGCTCTCCAGCTCGTCCAGGATGCTGCAGAAGTGCATCTTGGCCACGTCGGCCACGCTGAGGTCCTGCAGGGCGCATCTGCACAGCTTCAGCAGCAACTGCTGCTGCTCCTCGTCCACGCTCTCCTGCTCGGGACTGGAGGAGCCACTGTTGACGGAAAGACTCAATTGGCGTCTAATGCTCACTACCAAGGGACTCAAATCCTCCTGTACGGAGTGCAGTTCGCTGCACAAGTGTCCCAGCTGCTCCCTGCTTCTGGCGATGGACGCGTTCAACGTGGGGCTGGCGGTCGACTTCTGCGGCGTGGAGGCCGTGGAGCTCGGCTGCGACTCGGAAAAACACCTCTTCCTGGTGGAAATCACCGCGAAATCGAGCAAATCGTCCATGTCGCTCTTCAGGGGCAAGGAAGAAGTGGCTGCCTTGAAATCCGATTGGGGTCGGCGACTCATGCTCATGCAGCGGCGGTTGGGTTGGCGCAGCTTCTCCATCACCACTGCCGGCGGCAACGATCTGGGGCTGGTCGAGAGGATTGGCGACGATTTTGTGCTCATCTCTAGCGACTTTGCGGCTCTTAAAATTGATTCGCAAATTTCTAACTTTTCTGCGACCTTTATTTGTCAGATAATTGTGAACTTCTTCTGATCCTCTCTTAGTTCTCCTGGCTTTAAGCGTTTAATAAGTCTTCACTATTAGTTCATTCCACTTGTGGCAATTTGAGATTGAGAAGCTCTCTTGGTCGTAAATTCGCAAATTTGCAATTCGAATCCAAAGTTGCTTTTTGCAAATATAAGTTCTTTTAGTAAATCTCTTGACTTGTGCTCTTGGTGAGAGGCAGTCGGGGATTGGGGCTGAACTCAATTCTTATAACGTTTATATATGGAGAGCAGTAGTAAGGGCTCTCTTTTTCTCTGTCTGAGAGAAAGCAGATCTTCTTCGCTGCCAACTGTTGCTTCCCATGGCTTGCAAGTTTACAGTAAAACTTTGATTTAACAAACACATTTGGTAAGAAGTAAGCTATCAATCAAGTCAGTTTTTTTCATTTCCAAAATTGACTTTTTCTCTAAAATCGAAGTTTTACTGTATTCC
>JAOXNJ010044099.1:0-12884 GCA_028566655.1 Metis holothuriae
TTTAAATTAAGCTGCTTCATAAAAAAGCTATTTTTTGCTGATGAAAAAGATGTGTGTTTAAGTAGAGGTGTTGTTACATACGAGTACCTACTTGGTTTATGACTATCTGAGATGCGTTGTCAGGATTCAGATGGAATAGAGGTTAAAGTGTAGGAATGAGTGAATCACAGACCAAGGACTCTTCGAATATTTCGAAGTGAAATAGCTGCAGTTTTCGTCAATTGAATATTATTAGTTGAACAGCGCCATCATTTTATTTTCTTTTAATGCGAAGTTCCTTCATCCGGTCTGTGTAGCATAAGATGAGCCTCTCTCTTTCTCTTTCTTTCGTCAAAGGAGGAGCAATGCGCAAGATTGGTTGGTTTGCAGTCCGATTCCTTTCTCAGGGTTCGTATTCGCCCAAGTAGATTTGCTTGTCGCTCGAGGCCGACAACACTACAAAGATTGATCAAACAAAATTGATTAAGGCTTATGAAGCTTATTTATAGTTTTTCTACATTAGATCTTACAAATTGGCTCGAAAGGATGGAAATGCACGTCGTTGACGCTTCCCAAGTGTCCCGGCAACTTGTACTTGATTCTGCCCGTCGAAGCCTCCCACACATAGACATTTCTGTCCGCGGACCCAGCGGCCACAAGTTTGCCATTCGAGGAGAAACTGCAACGCAGCAAATTCTTCTCGAAATTGTGCACATGTCCCTTCATAATGGCCAGACATCTGTCCCCTTTGGCATAAGGTCTGATATCGAAAACTCTCAAAGTGTCATCCATGGCATTAGAGGCCACAGTATTGCCGTCAGGACTGAGAGTCAGGCCGGTTATGGTGTCAGTATGACCCTGAAGAATCAGAGATGGCTTCTGAGTGTTCCTGAGGTCGTGCACCTTCAGCACATTGTCGATGCCCCCACTGATCACGCACTCGGCCGTGTCGTTGAAGCTCACCGCCGTCACCTAGACCAAAAAGCGAAAACAAGAGCTCAAAAAAGGAAAATTCGTTTCATAAAAGGAAAATTGACAAAATGGAAGGTTTTTAGAAAACTTTTCTATATTTTTTGCCTGATAATCAGTGTCAATGTGATGCACGTGCGACCTCTTGCGCTGGTCCCACACCTTCACGCTGCAGTCGTCGCTGCCAGAGCAGATCAGCGGATCGCCCCTTCTGGCAGGGAAGCAACTGTTCACGTAGCCCGTGTGACCTTCAACCCATACCAATCATAATTCAATCATCCCTTGAAAAAAAAAATACTTGTCTAAAAGATTTGTTAGTTAAGTAACCTTTGAGTCTTTTGATTCTGACGCCTACATCGGCGTCAATGACGCCCACGGTCTTGTCGACGCTGGCCGTGTACACGAACCTGCCGTCGCCAGGGCCGAAGTGGAGCTCCAAAACGGCCGCGGAGTGAATGTGCGGCACCACGTGATAATTTTCGCACTCATCGTAGACATTCCACAAGGAAAGTTGCTGATCAAAGCCACTACTCGCCAAAATGTTTCCCTCGGGATGAAATTTGGCGGCGTAAATCTCGCCATTGTGGCCGCCCGCCAAAAGCATTATGGGCGAGGACAACCTGGACGTCCTTGCCGGCGCATCCTAAACAGAATTTAAGAAGAAAACCAGCCATTTTAGACACTTTTTCGTGAAATAAACATTTCTTGTACGAGCAAGAGGAACATTTTGTGTTTAGTACAGGATGCAATTTGAGCAGTCGTTTGTCCGCGGCGCTGTTGACTTCGGTTAGAGCGAGATCGGCGACTTCGTTGCGTGGTCGCTTCGACGCCGGCACCAACGCGCTCGACGTTGGACTCGACGGGCGCTTCCACTCCGGCATCGTCAACAACAACAACGACGAGTTCAGGGACAGTTAAGGGTGCGAGGAGAACGACGAGTTCAAGTGGGACGCGTGGATCAGCTTCGACGACGCCAATAACGTCTTAAGAGCCGCGATGCTCACTTCATTACTGACTGTCTCAATGTCTGTTTACAAGCGTGTTGTAGTGTTGAGTCGTGCTCGAGTTTGATGTCGGGTCGGGCTCGAGTCGAAATTTTCCGAAGTGTATTAATTACTTGATCTAATGAGTGCCCCTGCTGTGAATATATCCCTAGCAATCTTTAGAAACCACGTGAAACTTGTCTTATCAAAAGCAAAACTGGCCCTTTTTATTAAGTGCTTCGATAAAGCTTCAAGAGGAGGCAAACTTGAACTTTTATATCGAAACCCTGCGACGCAGAGACATATAAAATAGTAATTTGAAAAGCCACCAAAAAAATGAAAGCTTTTCACAGAAAACAATTGGGCCATCTTTGGCCTCACAACCGACTTTGTATTTTTTAAGAAGTAGACATGGTAATGCCAAAGTTACTGAATGTAGCAGACAAATTGTGGAATGGACTCAACTGTCGATCTTGGCCACCTTGGCACTGCTTCCCATCGCATCCGCATCGTCCTCGAGAATAGCGCGATATTTCCTTTTATAACTTTTCAAAAAAGAAAACATTCGTATTAAAAAATGATTTAAAAAATTTAATACAATAAATATTTCATGTTCGAATATTCACATACGCTAGAGTATCGGGGTTGTTCTCCTCATTGCGACACTTCTCCAGCTTCTTCATGACGGGCTTCATCGTGGCCGTGTCCACAATATTGGCAAGAGCCGTCTTGGCCATCAGACGAATGCCTAGTAACAAAAACATTTTTATATTTGCACCTTATTCCCTAGAATTTGCTAAAGATTTTAAAAAGACATACTTCTGACGGCGCCGACAATGTTCATTATGTGTTTTCTGTTGTCCTCATCATCTTCATTGTTGAAGAGAACGTAAGTCACGTACGCATCCAGATTATGACCAGCTTTCTCTGCAGAGTGAATTATGGCGGCCAAAGCGATTTGGGAAGGGGCGTACAGTAGACAAGCATTACTAAGTAATGCATCAGCCAGAAACTGCTGTATTCGAGGACGAAGGTGATCGGTATCCCCCTGCAAATACTTTCTTCCACGGTTCTATGCCAAAAGAGCATGATTCAATAAGACATTAAAAAGGCACCACTGTCCTAATTTTAGGAATGATGTGTTGTTCACCTTGAGGTCTAGTACAATGCCCTCAACAGGGGTGTGTGGGTTGTGTACCATGAGGTGGAAATTGAGTTCCTTCATGAGGAGAAGTTCGTTGTTCAAGATGATCTCTGAGGCACGCTCCTTGTTGCCTTGCACATTCGACAAGAACTGCTCCATGGAAACATTGAATTCCTCGACCTTACAGGCCAAATATGCCGCAGTCACTCTAAAGGAAAATGTTTTCGTGCAAGAAAACGCCCTTTAAACCTCGCCAAATTTGACTTTTATATTCATTGAAAATTAAAAAGTCTATTGCAATTTTAAGCATACTTACAAAATGTCCTTTGGGTGATAGTCCATGACGGAATTGTGAATATAGAACCTCTTGAAGTAGTGCACTGCGGTTCCTTGGACACAGGGTGGCATGGGAGGAGCGAACTTCTTGCAAAAGTCTTGAAGTTTTTGCGTGAAGAACTGCAGGACACTAAGACATTCTTCAAAAGTGAGAAAATCGGTCGGTGCCAAAGTCGACGAGGGAGACGAGAGAGTAGCATTGATGTAGCGTTCGTTTGCTGAGGCCTGATGATCAAGGATCGTTGGTTCCGAGTCGAACATCCAATGCTTGCGCTGAGAGCTCACAGGAAACATGTCGTAGCTGTAATGCAAAAGAATGCAATGACAACCATTAATAAAGGAAGAAAGAATTTACCCAATGCAACAAACCGAAAAAAATGATGGAACATAGCCATTATCAATAGTTGATAAGAAAAACCAGCATTTAAATTGATCTGGGTAGGCTGTAAAATCTAATGTTTGGCATGGGAAGAAGCACAGAGAAAACAAAAGGGAGAATAGGGAATCAAACATACTTTGTCTTATCACTTCAGTTCAAGTGGTCACTTCAAGATAGTGTCCTCTAAAGTCCACATTGCACTTTTCCTCTCGTCACACACATCCATAACAATCTTGGTCCCAATATCCTCGTCCAACGCCAGGCAGAGTCCAGCAGCCATGTTGTAAATAGCAACACTTTCTTGACCCTTTTTGATGTTGCTTCGAACAGTCCACTGTTGGCCTCCTCCCATTTCGTGACATTTCATTAATCTGGGCACACGTTGCTTAGCATCTGTCATGGCATCAAGACAAAGCAGCTTATCCAACACAAGCTCATCTTTATCAGTTTGGTGCCAGACAATCTGCTTTGATTTGAGAGCACACGGGACTAAGAGAAGAGAGGCCTTCTTTTCAACGCCACCCTTGCTTTTGATGCACTTTTTAGTGTTGCCAAATCTGAGTACGAAAGATCTCTTGTAATTTCTGTCTCTCTTGTTCCAGGGCTGGAATTGAACCTTTTCTTCTCTAATGTTGTTTTCTTCCTCTTCTAATAAGGAAGGATATATGTTTTGCAGATACCACTTGAAGCTCTTGCACTTCAGGTCTTGTCTCAGCCTTCTTCGTGCACTTATGTCTCCAGTTGGAATGCCTTTTGCTTGGGGCATGATGTTGTAGAAGTGCTTTACGTACTCGTCCATCCAAACTTCAGCTACTCTTTTGCTATTGCGTATCATGAGTGTGTGGTCATCGAGAGTGTTTGTGCTCGTATATGGACGACGACGTCTGAAGATGTGACCAATGCGGGAACAAGGAACGAGTTCAATGGAAGAACCACACATCCACATTCGGAATGATATCTATCAAAGCCAGTTGAAGTAAAAAAAAAAGATTAAAAATAGCCTTTGCCAAAGACAGTAAATGAATGCAACAACAAAAATGTTTACCTCTAGGTTCTCTCCTCCCCAAATGTCCAATCCCTCATCATAGGCTCCCATATCGAAGAAGTGTTTTCTGTCGACGGCAAAGAGTCCTCCTGCCATTGTGGGCGATTTGATGGGCTTGACAAAGTCTTCATCATTCTTGAGCTCACTCCGAGGAATGGGATCCCACTTGAAGTTGAGACCCCAGTTAAAGCCGCCTCGCACCAGAGGAGAAGGTTTGTACTGGAATGTGTCCGGATTAATGATGTCAATTATAGGCATTGCCAGAGTCCTAGGATCATCTTTGACCCTCTGCAAAAGTGGCTGAATCCAATTGACATTGCATTCGATGTGGCTGTCGAGAAAGATCAGCACTTCTCCGCTGGCATTGCGTGCACCATAGACTCGCGCCCTTATAAGACCCATTCGCTGCGGAGGTTTAAGTAGACGAATGAAGCTGTAATTGGAGAGAAGACTCTGCATTTGCGTCTCGGCTGCAAAGTTCATCTCGTTGTCGTCGTCCACCAAGACGATTTCTTCGAGCAAATTGGCAGGAGTTCGGTTGATAATTGAGTAAACTGTTCGCAAGAGGACTCTCAAATCCTCGTGATGATAGCAAATTACTATGGATGCCTTGGGCAAATCTTGGCTGTAACTCTTATTCCTGCACAATGAATGACGCGTATCCGGCAGGTCTCTATCAAGCTTTAGTCTAGAACTGACCAACGTATTGAAGGCAAACTTACGATAACCTTCCTGCTGCAGTTTAAGGTCATCATCACTTAAGACTATGCCCAAATCACTATTCTCCTCAAAGCTATAATTGTCATTGGACTTGTTTGAACCGACAATTTGCGGCTTGAGATGCTCAACCAGGGCTTGGGAAGGCGGCTGATGATGCAGAGGTCTCGTTTGCACCAGGAACCGTAAGAGACACGCTGAAACCACAACTGTTACGGTGTAAAACGCCCATTTGAGCAAGAGACGACGCACCATCCTCCCCATGAGTACGACTAGGAACAAAAACAAGAAATTTACTTCAAAAATGCCAAAATTCCACTTCATTTTCGCATTTTGGGCACACATTTAGGTGATGGTAGACCTATTCAGAAGAACTTGACGCCCTCGTCGTTGTTGAAGAGCTCGGCCTTGCCCCTCTTCTGCAGCTCCTTCAGGGCCTTGACGAAGACGACGCGGTCGAGCTGGTAAAAGTGCTCACCGTGACTGTCCTCGATCAACTCGTTGATTGTGCACACGCTCTTCTTCAGCCCGTTCTGCTCCACGTAGCTGTAGACGAGGTCGGCCCACTGCTGCGGCAATCTGTAGTGAATGAATCCCCTGAACAAGTTCTTCTTGCGGTCCTCGTGCTCGAAGTGACCCTGCTTGGCCAGCTCGTCGAGCAACAGGGCGACGTCGTCGTCGGCGAGACGGCGGTCGATGCTGGCGTTTGCGAAGATGGGCAGCGTGCGCGCGTCCGACACGTGCGAGATGTGGTGCGTCTGGCAGAAGTCGAGCACCAGCGCCTGCCACAGCGACAACTGCTTCCGTCGCGTGGCCTCGTGACGCTGCAACGTGAAGAACGGCGGGAACGAGTAGTGCCACGGGTACTCGAACACCATCACGCCCTCTACCTGTCCCAAAAAAAAACGAGATTTCGAGGTTGATGCCAAGTTTGTTTACATTGGGCCTTAGACAAAAAGTAGTGTTGAGTCGCGCCACAATTTAATGTCGGGTCGGGCTCGAGTCAAATCTTTAAAGCTAGGCGCTCGATCGTGCTGTTCTCGCTCTTGGCCGTGGGCAAGAGCGACAGCCAGGACTTGCCCAAGGACGAGCCTGGCCACTGACATGATTGAAGGGTTGTTAATGGTAGATCAAATAATCGATTATTCCTGATGTAGTAGCAGAAATAAGTGATGAAAGATTTTCTAGCCATCTTTTTAGAGCTCATTCATAAAAATTCGCTTTTACAGGCCAATTATGTAGTAATTTATGTACTAGCTTCGTATAAAGGTTCCTGCATTTACTAGGTGGCTTGCCAGAGTGGGATTGGAGTTCCAATCATGCCAGATTGCCCCCAACAAACATTGTGGCTCCTCGTGTTTGTGCAAAGGAGCAAAGTTGTTCCACAATTCTTGCTCATGATGTGTGCTCATGGGATCGCTCCTTGCCTAAGGCCACAACATTGAGAAAGTTCGTCGAGTCCCAAGGGAGCGAGTGCAACCGAGGCACTTGCAGTAGTCGATAGAGAGATCTTCTCCCAGCAACAATTGTGTTTCTCACAACAAAACAGCCATTTTGAACGCAAAACATGAAAATTTGCATTAACACCCCTTCAAAAAAGAACTTTTTATTGCTACTCATCCTCATCAAGTTCATTAGTGTTGCTTCTGCTGCTGACACCTTCGACACTTGCTCAAGACGTTCTATGAGACGTCAAATCTTAATAAAGGCTGAAGAGTATAAAGACGAATTTGTGATTGTGCACCAAGTCCCTTTTATCTCATCTTCGGATTCTTGGAACAAGAGTGCGCAGAGATATGTAATAGTTGAACCTTCACAAATGGGAAAATTTGTTCTTTTTCGGAACAATCAAGTGTCTCTCTGTCACAAAGGCCTTTTTCACTCAGGTTTGATCGTTTAAAGTCGATTTTTGAGTTTACCTCGACGTCAATGTTTACTTTTCGTTAGTCAAGAAGTTGGTTGTCCAATCAAAAAAGGTCCTATATAGTACCTACCTACTGTAAATTCCTCCTAAAGGGTTCAATGGACCATTAATAAATACATATATTAATAATGAGTTGGCATTGCTCACAGATCTCTTTACTGTTGATTGTAGACGAGCCCATTAGCGTGCTTCTCGTGTGCTCCGAGAACGAGCAGGGAAGCGAGTACGTGGAGCAAGAGCTGATCATGCGACGACAATGCAGCAAACGAGAGACTTTCGAGGTAATTATGACAATATTGTTATACAGTGGAAATTTCGGGGCTGGCTAGTACTTGGAGGGGTGACCGGTTACAATCTCTTCTTTTTTTGTGGCTCAGTGCTAGATCAGTAAAGTGCTCTGATGGGACTAGAAGCAATGAATGTCTGTGGTTGGCACGTGAAAAAGAAGAGGAATGGTATACGAAGGGCAAAGCAAGTTCTCCGGAACACCATTAAATGATTCTCTTCTCTAAGTGCACTCTTTTTTCCCCTAAGTAATTCCAGGCACTAAAAGCGAGGAGCAAATTTAGAGTGAAATTTGGCTTTTTTTTTGCTTAATTTGTTGGGGTTTTGATAATCCAAGGATTTATGATAATCTTACTTTGCTATGGGACTA
The DNA here is from genome assembly GCA_028566655.1 of Metis holothuriae. NCBI lineage: Eukaryota > Metazoa > Arthropoda > Copepoda > Harpacticoida > Metidae > Metis > Metis holothuriae. The sequence goes on from JAOXNJ010044099.1 coordinate 8,132, forward strand.
GTGATCGATGCACTGAAATAATTGCATTCACTCTTTGATTCTCGAATGAGTCTGCTGGCCTAGATGTCAAACGCAGTAGCAAAACAGCAATTAGTGAATCAAGCCTTTCTCTGTGTGTACTAGCTGTTCATTAATTGAATAGTAAGAAAGTATTGTATTTGTCAAAATAAGTCATTTTACAGTGAAAATGCTGTCTTTTTCCATTACAAAACAGTTCCAAATCACCGAAGAATTGTGGAATCTCGCCCAAAATCGCGGCCTGCCCATCCATCTGGGACCACTACAATCTTACTGCAATGCCCAGCTCACTACATGCTCAGAAAATACCACTCTAAGCAATGCTTCAGGTAAATATGTATACTGAAATTGATTTCCGATTAAGCATCTCGACAGAATTTGTCAAGAAATGCCCAATATCTTGATTGTCATTGTTCGGTATCATTTCCCAGACATATTTAGAGCCGAGCTCGAGGATTCGAGTCTGCTCGTTTGGCCCCAAGAACTGTTTAGCGGTCGTCTGGCTCTCGATTGCCCCATTAAGGCGACAATGCAGGTCGAGCCCCAAATCTTCTTAACAAGGCCCCAGAACAGCCACATGCTCGTTCAGCACTCCCAGGGAATCCTCTCAAAGGCAAATTATAGCTCATTACACGAAATAACTCTTTATTGAGGCTTATGACGACGGAAATAACATTTCTCCTTACTATGTTTACTACCTAGAAGGCGATTGTGAGCTTCTCCAACTGGGTCTTCCTGGACAGAAGCGACTCCTCTCTGATCAGCAACTACTCTCTGCACCTACTCAATTCGTCGTCAATCAAGTATGATTTAATAAACTATTTATACAAAATGTTCTTTGTTCCATCTCAAACATTGTGTTATGAATGTTTATTTGAGTCTGGAATCGTCCACGGTGACTTCGTTCGAGTTCGAGTGCCGCAATCATTTGCACTTTTGCACTGGGAGTCTCGAGCCGAATCGGGTGGTGCACGTCCACGGCCTCATCAGAGTGCAGACGAGGATCGGCGACAACGACAAGTTCTTGGGAATGCTTGTCAAGGAGAACGACGACAAATCTGCCTTAAAAGTGATCTTTTTTGAGAAAACTTTTTATATTTTATTATTTATTTTTATTGTTTTAAGCAAAAAAGACTATCTTCTTTTATTAGGTGATGTTCAGCTTCACTATAGAGCGATTATTGCCCAAGAAGCAGGAGCGTCGAGTTCGTCTTCGGCCAGATGCGACTTCGAATGAGATCCATATTAATAAGCAATTTTTGAGGGAAAATATGAGAATTTGGTCGTTGTTCGACGAAAATTTGCATTTCAAGATTGATTCACTACTCAACAAGTCTCTCAGTTTGACAAGAGACAAGAAAATTGTCTATTTAACTGACGCCGAAAATATCGAAATTGGTCATAATTATACTATAGACATTTTTGATGAAGCCCAAAAAGATTCGAAACAATTAAATATCGTAATTAATGACGATTATTCCGGTCCAAATCTTAAAAAATGTCAAGAAAACAGATTGTTTCATTGTGGCGCCATTAGGAGGAGACAAGAGTGTGTTGAGACTTGCGGTGGATACAATGTGCTGCACCCAATGTGCACTTGGGTAGTCGACGAGTAAGTTTTAATTAATGAAATTTTTAATAATTTTCAAAAAACAATGTATAAAAATGTTCTTTTTTAAAGGGAATTGGGCTACAGTACTTGTTCCTCGGATCCCTACACCTGCCCCGATCTGGTGTGCGACTCCTTGGAGAAATCCAGTCGATCTTGTCCCCAGGACTGCGTCGACCATGGTAGTACATGAATTTCGCGAATTTTGAAAATAATTTCAAAATTTAATTAATAATTTTTTTTTAAAAAAAATTAATTTTTTCAATAGAGAGAGTGAACGTCTTTCTGCCTCATCTGGAGGCAGATTCTGGCTCCTCGGACTGTGGTATAGGCATAATAAGTGGTCATAACAAAAACGAGCACCAAGACGTCATTTGCTTCTGTACTCACAATAAGGACGATAATATTTGCTCTTGTCTACATAACAAAACAGCTGTCGATGTCAGAAGAAACTTCAATGAAGATAAAAAGGAAACTAATCATGACTTTATTACTTCGCGTGCACTTCTTTTCGTCATCGTCATCTTACTTGTGGCAGTCTCTGTCCCATTTCTCATCGTCTGGCGTCGCATGTGAGCTTCGAAATGCCTCAATTTATAACAAGAAATTATGCTTCATCAAATTTTGAACAAATTTTATAACTATCAATTTCAAATTAACAGAAGAATTAGACGTGCAAACGAGAGCAACGCTGCACGCAGTCACCCAGTGCAGTTGGTCAGAGTTCGATCTGAGGACGAGGCCAACACGAGCGTCTCGGCGTCCACGTCGCTCCTCACCACAATAGATAATACTGACCTTACCACAACTCTCACAGCCTTATGGAGGGTAATTAACGAATTATCATCCCTAATCACTTAATTGAATCAACAAATCGAATTAGGTGAGAAGAAAGCTGGAGATTCCGCGTGAGCGACTGGAGCTTGGAGAAGTAATTGGCGAAGGCCACTTCGGTCACGTGATCAGAGCCACCATGGCCACGGACAACGGTAATAGCAATTTACATTATGCAGTGAGTTCCATTTAAGGAAGGTAGAAGTTTAATCAAAAACTAATTTGGCATTTTAAAGTAACAATTGAAAATCTATTAGGAAAACAATGTATTTACTTATATGTGAAATTGATTGACGGTTGTATGAAAAGGACCGGTGAAGGTGGCCATCAAGGTCTTGAAGTCGAGGTAATTCTCTCCTAAATATCCCTCATTTTCAGGCTCAATCGACGAGTAAGATGTTCATCACATTACTTAAGAACATATATATTCTCAATGTAGAGAGTGTAGTCGCGATTTGGACGAGTTCGCGTCGGAGTTGTCCTTGCTGCAGGAGCTGTCGCATCCCAACGTGATCGCCCTGCTCGGCTTCTGCGTGCTCGCCAACGACCAGCCCGGCATCGTCATGGAGCACGCCGACATCGGATCCATGCTGTAATCAAATAAATCTCAAAAGCTCATTTTCAGAGTAATTCAAAGTACGTCTAAAGCAATTTTGTTAGATCAAATTGCACTTGCAAAGTACAAAAGTCAGACTGAGAGACCCCACGGATTACTGTAGAGTGTATGTGGTAAAGACAGCTAAAAATGTTGTAGTGTTTTGCCTTTCTCATTGCACCCAATCAAAAATTGCATTAGTGTCCAAACAAGATCGAGAAGGTTTGCAATGACAAAGGGACTTGTGCAATTTTCCCTTGGGTAAACCTAATAAAGTACGTGATCAAACTTGACCACTTATTAGATTTGTCCCCCAAATCTCCCTTCCAATCCATAAAACAGTCCATAAGTAGTACTTGTAATGATTGCATGCTTTTCGCAATATTGCAGAAATTTTTTGCGCAAGTGCAAGCGAGCAAGCCGCCAAGCAGACGCTGTTCTGCAGCCAAGAGTGAACATGATGACGGAGGATTGCGTGGCCATGGCCGCCTTGCACGTTGCCAAGGGCATGCAGTACTTGGCCTCTCTCAAAGTACAGCAATCACCGAAAAATATCAAAAATTAGTTAAACATTATCAAAATTTTCGTTCATTTTTGTGAATTTTCAGTTGATTCATCGCGATTTGGCGGCCAGAAACGTGTTGTTGACCTCGACCTTCGTGTGCAAGGTGTCCGACTTCGGGCTGGCCAGAGACGTTTACGTGGAGTGCGCCTACCTAAAACGTACCGAGGGCAAATTGCCATTGAAGTGGATGGCGCCGGAATGTTTGCAGCAGGGTTTGTACACGACAAAAAGCGATGTTTGGAGCTTCGCAGTTTTCATTTGGGAAATGCTCACTCTGGGATCCAATCCCTATCCGGGAATCGGGCCCGAGCAACTGCTGCATCTCCTGCTCGCAGGATACAGAATGGCCGCCCCAAACAACGCTCCCAGCTACTTGTACTCCACCTATTTATCATCTTAATGACATATATCGTAATTAAGTGATTAATTAGGTGATTAATTAGGTCGCAATTGCTGGAGTGGTGTTGGCAGGGTTCGCCCAAAGATCGTCCTTGCTTCGACGAAATTGTCAATTTACTGCAAAGCCACGTGGCCAGGGACACCGACTACTTGCATCTCCAGTCGGGACCCAATGACGTCGACAACCCGGTTTATCTCGTGCCCAGATCGTCAAAAGGTGCCAAATTATTGTGATTTTTGCATTTTTTGACAAATTTTGAGTAAAACTTACTACGGCAAAAAGTGTCTTTTTTTAAATGATTTCTCTATGATATCTCCCTAGAAGGTGAGGGGGAAGAGGATTCGGCCCAAGATGAATTGGAGCTCGAGGTCGAGCCCAAAGAAGGGAATGCGGCTTGAAGATGAATTTTCGGTGCAATTCAAAATTCAAAGTATTAATTGATTTTTGACAAATTGTAATGTAGGACATTTCAGTGTCGCTCGCTAATAAATGGCTATTGAACATGCGTATTATAAATTACACTTGATTCTTTTCATCATGAAGTAATATCAAATCATGTTTACCAAACAACATATGCAAAAATGAAGGAATCATTTCAAATCCTTCTGCCTCGCCTCGGCCCTCGCCATCTCGGCCAGGAGCGAGCAGAATTTCTTTCTTCTTCTTCTTCTTCTTCTTCTTCTTCTTCTTCTTCTCCTCTTCTTCTTCTTCTCCTCCTCTTCTTCTGCTTCT
>JAOXNJ010044432.1:0-46943 GCA_028566655.1 Metis holothuriae
ACTTGCATCACATTAATACCCCGTACCCTTGTGGTCGGGGATAGGGACGAACGAAATGTAATGGAGTGAGTTTTATTCGATTTACTATATCTTGTTTCTTCTTTCATCATAGCTATATATTCTTCTATTGATGAGTTGTTATTCAGTTCTTATTTTTGATTTTCGTTTATGTTCCAACTCGAAGCACCATTTCAGCCAGCAGGAGATCAGGTCGATGCAATCCAAGAGATTGTATGATGATTTTCTGATTGAGATCCTATGATAACTTTACTCGGAGCTACAGGGACAGGAAAGACCTTTACTATGGCAAATGTCATCAATCAAATCAAAAAACCTACTTTGATTTTGTCACACAATAAAACACTTGCTGCTCAGCTTGCTACAGAGTTTAAGCACTTTTTCCCACATAATGCTGTCCACTATTTTGTCTCCTACTTCGACTACTATCAGCCAGAAAGCTATCTACCAGAGCGTGGCGTGTATATCGAAAAGGAAGCCACGATCAATAAAGAGATAGAGATGTATAGATTAGCAACGATGGCTTCGCTCCTTTCTAGAGAGGATGTAATTGTTGTTTCATCCGTTTCTGCTTTGTATGGATTAGGATCTCGTGAATTTTTTGCCAATAATCGTTTGTATTTCCAGACAGGGAAGCATTATGATTTTGAAGAGCTAAAGCAGCAATTGATAGCTATGCAATATAAACCTGTATCAGCTGCTTTGGAAGCAGGGATGTTTGATGTACAGGGAGAGATGATAGATATCCATGCAAGTACAGAGAAAGTGTTGTATAGATTAATTTTCAACGATACTTCACTAGAATTGATCCAGATCAAGGATCCAATTACCTATAAAGTCATAGGAACTCATGAACATATTACCTTACGACCTGCGACACAATTTTTGCAAAATATGTCAGATCTAGACAAAACTTTGAGTAATATCAAGCATGAGATGAATGAGCGTGTTGCTTATTTCAAGAAGCAATGACTGCATGCTGAAGCTCAGAGATTACTCAAACGTGTGAGTTATGATATCAAGATGATACAGGAGACAGGTTTTGTAAATGGGATAGAAAATTATTCACCGTATTTTGAGAAAAGACTGAATGGAGCTCCACCTCATACACTTTTTGATTATTTTCCTGATGATTTTCTCTGTATCGCTGATGAGTCACATATGACAATTCCTCAGTTGGGCGCTATGCCTCGTGCTGATAGTTCGAGAAAAATATCATTGGTCGATCATGGCTTTAGACTGCCCTCAGCCAAGCATCATAGACCGATTAACTTCGATGAGCTGAGTGTCAAAATGTGACGAGAAGAGCCATCAGTCAAAGAAGTACATCCAGATGTTATCGCTGCTCAAAAATCACATGCAAAAACACTTTTCGTTTCTGCAACACCAGCTTCACGAGAGCTCCATCATGCACGTAGAGTTGTCCAGCAAGTAATTAGACCCACAGGCTTGCTTGATCCGATTACTTATGTCTATCCAAAGTCTACATGATATAGTCATCTTACAGATTCCTTGGATACTTTGGTGGCTGATAATCCTTGATTACGCTGATTTCTTGAGCATTATAGTCACGACCCAAATAGAGAATTATTTTAGATACTATAGAAATTAGGAGCTAGTTATTAATTATTCATCATTCACTATTAATTGTCTTATGTATCTTATCGAACAAACGCCAGAATATATATGTGCTTTTACTAAGGAGTGAGGGCATTGGCATAAGAAGATTTTTGATCAAGATTTGGATGCGTATATCTATGAGCATGCTAAGATGCATGAGTACACAGTCAAGCATCCACTTATTCTTTTGCTGGATGAGAAGAACTTTTTTCTGTATCGTTTTGAGATTATGCTCACGAGTAAAGGATGATTTTCTATTGCTGATCTCAATGATATCATTGCTCACAAGATCGCAGAGATTCAACAACAGCAGAGAAGAGACTTTAGCTACATAGGTCATCGTATCTATTGATGCTCAGTCAATGGTATGTCGCAGTCGTTTATTTTGTGAAAAAGTGGGGATATAGGATTTTATCTAGATATGTATGCGCTTAAAGATCACAACCTTTTACCAAATGTCTTATGAATATCTTCTCTAGATGTACATGCCAAGCATATACAGATGTATCCTAGGAGCTTCTTTTCTCTAGAGTATATTGATACGCATCTGCAGCAGAGAGATTATGCGGTGCTGTCTATAGGAGAATGATGGAGTACGCTTACACAGATAAAAAAATGACGATATGCTTCTATCGATCAGCTCAATATGTGAACAAGTTTGCTCAGGTCTTGCTATGAGGAGCATGATATTATGAAATACTACTATAGTCCTCGTGAGTATGTCGTGCGTCATGGATTTTTGCAAACGCTTATCGATGAGTCGATATCTTTTTTTACTCATACCTTGAGTCAACGAGTGCATGCACATAATAAAAATAACTATCCACTTTTTATCGTGTGAGATTGTGTGGATAATCCTTCTTTTGTGAATTTATTTAAAGAGAGCTATAGTGCGTATACCAATGCTTATATTGTCCCACTTGTATGTCCTGACCATGTCCCTGCATGTTTTAAGATAGAGGATTTTTTTTCTGCATGTTGTGTGTATGATGGATGAATTTAGTCATTAACATGAATTATTTCGTAGTCTTTTTCTGTGGTATTGGAATTAGATGATATAATCTAAAGATTTCCCCGTACCCTTGTGGTCGGGTGTCACAGTAGTATATTTTCTCTGTAGATTTAGAAAGATAAATCATCGATTCTTCGTAATTCATCTCGCGGTCATTGCTATTTAATACAAATCTTATCTCACGTGTAACATTTGCTGCTTTTTTTCCATTCGTAAGCGTAATTCCTTGGCCCTTGACGAATTAGAAGAGATAATAGGGAGCTTTTCAGTTTCCATGCGAATAAATTACTTATTATAAAATCTATATATAAAATTATTTATACATTCTTTTTACGGAAAAACTCACTAAAATTCAAGGTCCCTTTCGATTGCTAACTAAATACAGCTTTCAGAAAAAAATCTAGGAAAATACAAATTATATCTAGAAACAACTCTGTTTCTTTCAAGAAAAGTGTATTATAATTTAAAATTAGTTATCTTTTCTATATCTTTCAACCCAGAATTTTCTATAATTCTATTCTGATTTACTCTATGTTTGTATTCTTTTTCCAACTCAACTATTTGGAATATAGCTTTTTTTGCACGTCCTATACGTTCATCTTTAGTTAATTGATTATGCTTGGTCAATCGTTTCTGATCAGGAGTAATAATATCTGAAATAAGCATTTTATAGGTGTGTTTGGTTTTCATTATAAGATGATTTTTAATAAATAAATTTCTGCGTCAGTTTCCTGTACTGAGAATTATTTAGGTATAGGACTATACATTTCTATTTTCTTCAACCTGCTTCAATCATTTATTAGTATATCCCAATGTCCTATATGTTGTATCGGAGAAATTTTGCAAAATCTCATCTGCGGTATATTCATTCAAATCCATCCTAGAATCATCTACATGAACTACATAATCTTCTTCATTGTTAGCTGCTAGTGAAGGTTGTTGTTTCGATCTTTTGATAGCCATAATAATTGAGGTGTTATTATAGATAAAAAATACCTCGGTGAGGAAGGGATTCGAACCCTCGGTACAAAGAATTGTACACCCGCGTTCCAGGCGAGCACCTTCAACCACTCGGTCACCTCACCTTTATGTGTTCTTCGTCTTTGTGTGATCTCTTACCAAGCGCCGATGATGCCTCACATGATAGTAAAGAGGACGATGGTATATCCAGCATTTATCAGCATGTATGTTCGTGATTTATGCTCATAGAGTCCATGCATGATCTCATGTGTAGCTACGAGTCCTGTTCAGAGAAAGGCTCACATCATCATACCGTACATGACTCATGTGTCTCCTCGTATGATATCCATGACCATGCCTCAGATAAAGGTCATGGCAAAAGATATTCATATGATAGCGAATATGTTCGCATTTTTAGCTTTTTCTTCTGTCATGCCGATAGCATGCATCCATGCTTTGCCAAATACATGTGGATTATACCAGATAAAACCGACAATGAAGCTTGCTATACTTGCTACCAAGACTGCAAGATAGTCTACTTGTGTTATTTCATAAAGTATATCCATATCCGTATGTGTCTAAACATATAAAAAACCACAATGCCTTTGTATATATATTTTTTGTATTTTCCATATAAACTTGAGAAAAGATGATGATAATACTATAGGATGTATTTTACATCTCTATACTTCTTATGTCCTTTTTGGTATTGCCCCAACCCCGCTAAAGGCATTTCATTCGGGGCAGGCAAGAACCAAATCTACCTGTCGGTAGACAGGAGCGGAACACAACGTTAAGAATGCTTCGATATTACAATTTATTTTGTAAAATGTTAGTACAATACTGTAAAGTATTCAGACGGATAGTAGATGTTGGTGAAATTTGCAAAATACTTATCTGCTAGGTATAATACAGCTAGTTTCTGTTTATCTTAGATACTATCATATTATGTCTAATCTATTTCCCAAAGTATATGCTCAAGATGCGAATACTAATCAAGGTATTGATATAGATGATGCATGTCTTCAAAATGGGACTTGCTGAATCAATATTAACGAACTTCTAAATATCAGACAAGATAATCCAGATAGCAGTTTTGAAGCTGTAGTACAAGATGTGTTTCTCGGAGCGACGATGTTTATTGGTACGGTTGCTACTTTGTGAATTATCGTATCAGGACTGATGATGATCCTTGGGGGGGCTGATGAGTCAAGATTTGAAAAAGGAAAGACGTGACTCAAATATAGTATTATTGGACTTGTGATCGTGATAACGAGTTATAGCTTGATTAGGTTGGTGGAGTTTATTGCTCAGTGACAGACATAAAATCAGAGCTATCAAGCATGCGCTGGCTCGTCTTTCTTCTTTGTGCTTATATCAAAATTTCTCTAGGTTTTGCTCATTCTTGAGGTCAGACGATGCCTCTTTCTTCGAGGACGTCGATGAGGCGTGCTGCACGAGGGAATCATACTCACAGGGATCTTTGGAGCATGGTCGCAGAGGCTTTTCTTTTTTGTGAGATAATATGTATGGCTTGCTCTATGAGTTCTTCGTCTCCAGATGAAATGTCTCCTCATGTTCATGCATATTCGCCTTTGCTCTCTAAGATGCGCATAATCTCTGGATGATAGATGTCTTCTTCGGTGAGATTAGACATATATTTATCACTGATGGCTTTGACTATCTTTTCTGTCTCTCCTGTCGAGATAAAAGGTCATTGTACTCTGATAGGAAATTTCGTCTTGGGATCGATATAGAGCAGATCTCACTTTCCTACAAGATCTTCAGCTCATTTGCTATCTAAAATGGTTCTTGAATCGATCTGAGAAACTACTCAGAAAGCTATCCTCGTAGGGACATTCGCCTTGATAAGACCAGTGATAACATTGACAGACGGTCTTTGTGTCGCTAAGATGAGATGTATGCCCACTGCACGAGCTTTTTGTGCTATTCTTGTGATATAATTTTCGGTGTCTTTTTTGTTTCCTGTCATCATGAGGTCAGCAAGCTCATCGATAATAATGACAAGACGATACATTTTTTCTTTGTCTGTGACTTTTTCGTTGTATTCAGCTAAGTTTCTTACTTTGAGCTTTTTGAGTTTACTATATCTTTCTTCCATAAAATTAACCGCTCGCTTGAGTACTTTGACAGCTTTATCCGCTTTGGTAATAATAGGTGCGAGGAGATAAGGGAGTCATTCGTACATTCATAGTTCTACCTGCTTGGGGTCGACCATGATAAACTTGAGCTCACTAGGGCTGTTTTGATAGATGAGTGAGGTGATAAAACTATTTACTCCTACTGATTTACCTGAGCCAGTGGCCCCTGCTACGAGCAGATGTGGCATAGATTCTATCGATTTGACGATATGTCAGCCGTCTATACCTTTTCCTATGGTGAGATTGCTAAAATTTTCGCTCATGTTTTTGGTAAATTCAAGTCATTCGATTACTTCTCTAAATCTGACCATTTGAGGATTGGGGTTGGGGAGTTCTATACCTACACTATCAGTTCATGGTATAGGAGCAAGGACTCTGAGTGATTTAGTTCTGAGTCCTAGTGCAAGATCTTTTTTGAGGTTTTCAATTTTTGCTACTTTGACTCATGCTTGTGGCTTGATCTTGATCTGTAAGACAGTTGGTCATACATTAAATCCTTCAATATCAATGTCGATACCAAATTCTGCGAGTTTGCTCTTGATAGCTTGTGCTTTGGTATAGAGTCGCTCATCATCGACGCTGGGTCAGGTGTCAGGATCGATAGTCAGCAGTGTACTATCAAAAGTGGGTTTATCCTTGGGGAAATTGATATGTAGCTGTTCGAGTGTTTTGGTGTCTTCTTTTTTCTGGACATTTTTTTTGAGCTTTTCTTTTATGAGTGATTTGAGTGTAGTATCTCAAGTTTCAGAAGTCTCAGCATTTGAAGGAGCTGTACTTTCGTTTTCTTGTTTTTGGGTTGTAGTAGATTTTTTGCTTTTGGTCGTAGATTTTTGTACTGCTTTTTTGTAACGATCTTTGACCAGCTCGACCTGAAAACTAGGAAGTGATACTTTGTAATAGATTGCCATAGCAATAACTGTAGCCACGAGCAGTGCGATGACAAATATTTTGATGGCTTGTCCTGCTGAGCCAAACATCCGATCTGCTCCTCGTAGTATAATATATCCTAATCGTCAGCCACTTTGTGCTATAATATTTGTAGTCTGCTGACTGACTTGATCAAATCCGATATCAAGTACTTCAAAGTTTAGTATGCCACATACAAGAGCCAAGAGCACGAAGCTAAACTTAAACATCGCCTTGTTATAATATTTGGCAAAAATAAGTGTCACCAGTCATAATACTATCAACAAACCAAAAAAAACGAAACTTCATGAGACGCCAAAGCCGAGATTTGGGAGATAAGACAATCCTGTAAAGATAGGAGAATCTTTTGCCATATATCGTGAAAAGAAGTACAGTGCTCCTATGCCAAGCAATGCTCCTCATATCTGATATCTTCATAGACGTATGTTGGTAGTTTTGCGTGTTCTACGACGAGCCATATAGACAATTTAAAAATTAGAATCAAGAAACTGGATTATTATGTATATATGTATTCGGTATATCTTTTCAACAAATTATGGACGAGATGTATTGACACTATATACAGCTATAAAAAAACCTTACAGAGATCTTATATCCCAGTAAGGTTCTTTTGTTTTGTTACATAAGTATATTATGTATATACGAGCGTAACTTCAAACTCAATTTCATTTTTGATCGCTCTATCTCCTAGATTATCGAAGAAATTTTCTGAGCCATAGGTGATATCCCATAGTGTCCTATCAATATCAAATGCAGCAGTCATTCATGTGTCTGTAGGTGTTGCATCGAAAGTGATTTCATTAGTAATGCCTTTGATAGTAAGGTCCGCAGTAATTGAGTTTTCTTTAACGCTTTTTATACTAATAGATGCCTCAGGATATTCTTCTGTGACAAAAAACTCTTCACCTCTCAGCTTTTCGTCAAATCCTTCTTTTCTTGATCACTCTAGATCAGTTGTGTTGATGCTAGTCATATCTACTATAGCTGAACCATTTGTAAGTACACCATCTTCATTGTAGGTCATAGTACCTTCTGTGAAATTTACTAATCACTCATGTCCAGGACCAAGTACTTTATCTACCTTTCGTGCAAGTGTAGAGGCGTCCACATCGATGCTATATTCTCATACAAATGAGTCTTGATCATCATTGTTTTCTCTTGCTTCATTATTTTCTCTAATTTCATCTTTTATATCTTTTTTGTTATCATTGTTTTCATCATCACTAGCTTTATCATTATTGTTTTCATCATCACTAGCTTCATCATCATTGTTTTCTCTTGCTTCATTATTTTCTCTAATTTCATCTTTTATATCTTTTTCTGTATCATCTTTGTTATCATGAGCTTCATCTTTGTTATGGGAGCATCCTGCAAGGAATAATCCACTACATCATAAAAGAGCAAGTACAATAAGTAATTTTTTCATGTATATATAAAATAAGAAAGATAAAAAATTATTATACATGCTGGTGTATATATAAAATAGACTCTATTACAATAGACTTGATATTGACATGTATGTACCTATATTGTTTTATATATTATTTTAATCTACAGTAAGATATGAGACGTAAGATATGAAATTATAAAGCTCCTCACTCCTTTCCTTATGCATATATGCGAAGAACTATAAGATATACTCATACACACAAAGAGAATATTGGTAAACTAAAACTATATACAGAAGAATTCTCTAAAAAAATACACGATCTTGTATGTGAAGAGTCTATAAAAAAGAAAATGCTGTCCTATATCAATTTCATTGAAAGTAAATCTAATGAAATTAATCTCATGCGAGCAGAACATCAAGAACGGTGAAGACTTAACACAAGTAAAGAAAAAAAAGAAAAAATTGCGAACAAAAGAAATGACATAAAACATATGCTCAGAAAGTATGAAACATTTCTACTACGTTATACGCATTATATATCAGCAAGATATGAAAGAATCAATAGTCATGAATGTGATCTAGAAGCTCTAAAAAAATTGTTGTTATCAACAGACAGTTATACATGAGATTTGTATAATGATTTTGAGGCTATGCAAGAGGTGTTTGACCAAGCAAAAGAACAATATAATACATCTAAGAATGACTTGATAGGTGCTCTTAATTAGTAATAATCTCCATGCCCATGCTCCAGAGATGGAGAGGAAATTGTGGGTGCTTTGTGTCTTTGCTATAGATGCTTTCTCACAAAATAGGATAGCCAAGTGCAGCAAGATGTGCTCTGATCTGATGTCTAGCACCTGCATCGATAGTCACATGGAGAAGTGTATGATTGTTTTGTGTATCATATCACAGAGGCTCTATGATGGTGCGTTTGTGCTGAATTTTTCCCTTTCAGCTCTTGTGTTTTTTACTATCTGTGATGACGACCATCCTATCATCTAGATGTGCGTGATGCATAAGTGGATAGGTGACGTGAATTTCATTATTTTTGCTGTCTATGAGAATAGCGTCATTTTCCTTTTTGTCCTCAAACATATATCATACATTGCCTATAACTTTTGCGAGGTAGTGTTTTTTGATCTTCCCTGCTTTGTGTCGTAGTTTATAATTATTGTAACCTTGGATATCCTTGGCAAAGTACAAAAATCCTGCAGTAGGCGTATCGAGTCTGTTGAGAAGTCAGTACTCTTGGTCGTGTGAAAAAGTTTGCAAGAGTGAGTGTATAAGGTTTTCTATGTTTGTTATGGCTTGATAGTTCATGGTCTGTATCTGCTGATCAAAGTATCTCTGCATATCAGGAGTGTAGGTATTTTTCTTGCTTTGATCGATAAGTTTTTCGTATTGTTGGTTCTCTAAGATATCAAGAAAAGATTGCTGCTTGCCTCGTGTAGAGGGTATATCTGCAGATTTTCGTAAATAATAGAGGTGCGTATCTTGGCATATCATGATCGTCACTGTATAGAAATGGTATACAAATGCAAAAAGATAGCTTGTTTCATAGAGCGATATAACTATATAGAAATTGTTTCTTGTTTATTTTTTACACACATTTATGCTATGACTATTGCAGAACTTACCAAGCACTATGATAATGTTATTGCTCATCTAGAGCAAGTATATATGCATCTCCAACTTGGGAAAGCGTCGACAGGGCTTGTGCAAGATCTTCATGTCCATGTGGAGTCTCGAGGTATGGATCAGAAGATGAATCAAGTAGGAAACATCAGTACACTAGATGCACAGACGATCAAAATCGAGCCACGAGATAAATCTGTCCTCAAAGATATAGAAAAAGCTATCTATGATGCAGATATCTGACTTACTCCCCAAAATCAATGAGATTCCGTGATCATAAATATCCCACCACTGACTGCTGAGAGAAGAAAAGAACTGACCAAAGTCGTCTCTAGAGATGGAGAAGATGCAAAAGTAGCTATCAGAAATAAGAGACATGATGCACGTAAGCATCTCGATCTTGCACTTAAGAGTGATGAGATCTCCGAAAATGAAAAATGATCTCAAGAAAAACAGATCGACGAACTGACCAAAAAATATAACGATGAGATTGATCGCATGGTCAAAGCAAAGAGCGAGGAGGTGATGAAGATATAAAAAAGCTGTAAGCTATATGTCGTAAGCTATAAGTTTATTATTCTTTTAGTGTTATGTATAGATGATATGGAACATATACCTAACATAGAAAGTGTTATTATAAAACAACAAAATAAGCTTTCCTCTGTTATTTCAAAATATATAGAAAATCAGAAAATTTTAGATCTTGGATGCGGAAATTGATTAAATAGCTTCTTTTTTAATAAAAATTATAAAGCGGATACAACATTGCTGGATATCCAAGATATTCGTGATGAGAGAATAAAAAATATGCCATTTTTCTTATCTTCGCTTGAACATAAACTTCCTTTTGAAGATCAGATTTTTGATGTTTCCTTTTTGCAGTATGTATTACATCATTTGCCACCAAACATTAATATAAACCTTCTTTTTCAAGAAATAAAAAGAGTTAGTAAATATCTAATGTTAGTCGGAGAAATTGAAAATAACAACACAAATGTTGATAAGGCAAAGCAATATGATGAAAAAATAAATAACATGATACATAGTGATTCAAGTTGAGAATATATGTCTGTTTATAAATATTATCAAGATGATGAACTAAAGAACATCTTTAAACAGAATGAATTTCTTGTCTTAAAAGATATAATTATTGATACATGATCTGAAGAAACCTGATTTCTTGAAACAAGAGTATATGTACTTAAGTAGTATGTTTTAATTTTTTGCTTATATGATATGCTTGATCATTGTGATATAGCTATTTTAGGAGGATCTTTTGCGGGGCTTTCTGCTTATCTTGTCTTACGTAAACGCTTAGGCAAAGAGCCAAAGATCAAGATTTTTGATAAACGTAGTCATTTCACTTATACGCCATGACTCCATGAGTGCTTGGGAGATGATAAGAAGTTAGAAGAGCTACAATTTTCTTTTGCTCAGTACTATGGCGAGGATTTTGTCCAGGCAGAGATAGCGCATATCTATGAAGATCATACGCTGTGTACAGCAGATGTGTGTTCATGGAGCTTTGATTATGCACTTATCGCCACAGGATCTCGTACACAAACTTTTGGAAATGCCAACCGAGAAGCTCATTGATACACTTTTCGTCATCCAGAAGATATTGCTCTTCTCAACAAAAAAATACACGAGTCCCAATATATTTGTGTTGCTGGAGGTGGTATCACATGAATCGAAGCAGTAACCGTTATCAAAAAACGCTTCCCTGACAAAGAAGTACATCTCATCAACAAGGATGAAAGAATTATGCCAAGTTTGTGTCCTAAGACCAGTCATTATACACAGAAGTATCTTGAGCGTCTAGGCGTGATCGTGCATTATGAGGCAAGGCTTGAAGATGTGACTCCTACTCATGCGATACTCCAGTGAGGTGAAGAGATCCGTGCGGATATGACACTTTTGACTGTCTGAGTGAGAGCAGAAGATACTGCGCACAATCCGTATCTTAGTTTTGATGATCCTTATGTCTCTACAGAATCAGAGCATATCCGAGCAGCAGGTGATGTGGTCAAGCATGGTCTCATGCCTACAGCACACAATGCTATGATCGAGTGAAGACGTATGGGGCATCTCATAGCTGATAAAATACAATGAATCCAAAAAGACTATGCTCCCATGGAAAATCGAACGATACTTGCAGTTGCTCTATGAACGCGTGATGGTATATTTAGTACAGAAAAGCGAGGACTTCCTTTACCATGAATAACAGGTTTCTGTAAATGGGTCGTAGAGCAGAGAGTGATGTTAGAGTTTAAACATAGGATTATGTTGCCTGTGTAAGAGAACAAAAGAATAAGAGTCTAAAAGTCTAAGAGAGAGAATAAGAGTTGAAAATCTCCTAATCTCTTCTCATCACCCACTCTCCTATTTTCTCTAGTATTTTTCAAAAGTGATGTCTTCTTTTGCTACTCATAATGATTGGAGCTGTGAGACAACATCTGTGACCATATCTGGTGGTCAGCATACGAGGCAGTTAGTCTTGATTCATAGTTGTTCGATAGCTTCTGTGACATATGTCTGTACGTGTCCGTGCACATAACGCAGTGTCTTGGTATTTTTGCTGATTTGTAGATCCTGGAGAGCTCATGTATCCATCCTAGATAGACAGCAGCGTGTTTGCATATTGCTATGCTCATGGTATGCAAAGATGTCTATGACTTGTGCTACATGATCATCGATAGTTTTTTCTCAGAAAATATTGATAAGTTTTCAGTCAAGAGTTCACTGGTCGAGCAGTGACTGGAAAAGTCATATATTAGGTGATAGCCCACTTCAGCAAGAGATGAGAAGATAGTTTGCGTATCTTTTGGTGTCTGTATAGTGTCCAGCTGGTCATTTTAGGATGACGGCATCTCATATTTTTGCTTCTTGGGTCAATCGTGCTGACATGCCTCATGGTCAGGTTTTTTTGACAAGGAATCAGATCTGTTTTTCTTCTTGGAGCATGCGATTTGTCGTAGCGATGCTGTATGGTTTTTTGATCTGCTGTCAGCGAATGTTTGCCTGTATCATCATAAATTGTCCTTCAAGCAGAGAGAAAGTGTCTTCTACCTGAAAGATGACATAGGCAACTTCTCATGAGGGAGAACTATATCTATGAGTGAGTATTGCTTGAGTAGTATGCATCAAGAAGCGTCTAAGAGTATAAAAGTAGCAAAATCTAAAATATTATTTTGTTTGTCTTTTTTAGTTTTTTTAGTCACTTTTGCTACTGTAACTTTTCTTTACAAGTGATTTTATCTATAA
This sequence comes from Metis holothuriae, assembly GCA_028566655.1. Taxonomy (NCBI): domain Eukaryota; kingdom Metazoa; phylum Arthropoda; class Copepoda; order Harpacticoida; family Metidae; genus Metis; species Metis holothuriae. The sequence goes on from JAOXNJ010044432.1 coordinate 12,989, forward strand.
TTTTTTGACAGATGATTTTTTTTAGCTATGATTATCATTAGATTGTTTTATATTTCCTTGATATACATATGCGTGCTGAGTGAAAAGATTATCAGAGTAGCTTATCTACAATAAAAAATGTCCAAGAAGCTGCTGCTCTTTCCAAAGTTTTCAAACCCAAAAAATTGCAAAATTGGGAACTTTTGCGTGTGATGCAAGATGTAGGGATGAATATATGAGAAACCCAAGCCCCAACTAATAGAAAAGAATATAAAGCTCAAAAAGAAGATTTTGATAGCATTATTGATGCACAAAAAAATAATCCCAATGAATTGTTTGATAATATTATTGTAAAGTTAGAGAAGGATATAGCTTGATGAGTAGAGATTTCTCAAGAGGATGTAAATATACTTATAAATGCACTGAGTGGTATTAAAGAACGAGAGCAGAATTGATTTATACAAGCATTTCAGGAAGACTTAACAAGTCTACAAAAAAATGAACTTATGGATGTAGAATCTGACATAGACAAACAAACACAAGAACTCAAAGAAGAAATTATTGCAACTCCTCATAAAGATCAAGACTATAAAGAACAAGTATGAATAGATACATCTCCTGAGACGAACTTTGAAGAGAATCAACGTGAGATAGGAGAAAAAATAGATAAACGACAAGCAAAAATGCATAAATGAAGAAGAATTGCTACGAAAAAACTTATCACAGAATTTATTCGTAGTGATATAGATAAGGATGTATCTGACGAGAAACTTGAAGGAAGAGAAAAAGAGCTAGTGAAGTGGCTCAATAGGGTCAATATCTATCAATTGGGCGAGATTTTTAATAAAGTGCCAGATGATAAAACTAATGTAACAAAAGAGGAGCGAGAAGAGATTTGATATCGTTCATTATCTAAAAAAATATCTGAGAATGAGCTACAAGCACTTAATGTGTTGTATGAGACATACAAAAATTATCGTGATAACAAGGACCTCAAAGAAGGATATCAAAAATGATTTATGCATCTAATCAATGAGACTCAAGCTGGTCTTGATCTCGATCAGGTATATATGCTTGAGAAGCAATTTGACTATATAGATGCAGATAAGATTGATAACTGAAAAGCGTTTTTCTCACTGCTTCTTGGTGATTTGAATAATGATGGACTGCTCAAAAGTTCTCCAAGTGCAGTAGCTGAGTATAAAGAATGGCAGTATGTAGATAAAGATACCGAAATGGGAAGCCAATCATATGCCAAGACAATGGAAATATTTGATATTGCAGAGTATGAAAATGTGAAAGTGCTTGATAATTATATCGATGTCTTGCTACAGTATACAGGATCGTGACAAGCACTAAGTGGTATGAAAGAATTTTTGCAAAGTCAAAAGAATAAAAACTTCAAAGAATTTATACAAAATATTCATGATACAGAAAATTATACAGTACTTGCTTTTCTCCAAAATCTTATCCGTGAGAACGGTGACGATGCAAGATATATGGCTCTCCATGGAAAAAAACGAAGAGAGCAAATGATTGAAGAACAGAAACAGAGACTACTTTTGTGAGAAGCGACAGAAATTATTGAAACAATATCTGATGACCAAAAACAAATGCTAGAAAAAGCTGTAAAAGAAGTCATGGAAGAAGAAGAAATGGAGGAGCTTTCTGATGAAGATCTTGCGCAAGTCGTAGCAGCAATGTCAGAGCTCTATCCACCAGAAGACAAATGAGACTGGAGTTTTGGTGGAGTGATATCATTGGTAGATGGACAAGAATGAGCAGGAGTTACAGCAGGATATACTTTCAGAGAAGGTATACTTAAAGACTTCACTGCTCATGGTATCTTATGATATACTCGTAGAGGAGAACTGGCAGCGATATGACTTTCTCGTGCTATAGATGCAGTCAGTGAATGATCGGCAGAAGAGGCATATAAGAAAGTAACTTTTGTCCCATCGCTTGGATTTTCGTTAAGTCGTTTTGGTATACAGACATGAGTAGGGTTAGCAGCATCAGCGAGTACACAGGTCAATGCCAAGCAAAACCTAGAAGAACTCTCTTTCGTTGGGAAGTCAGTCAAGATGCTGTGAGTAGATGTAAATGTCTGAACTTCTCTGAGTAATTTATGACTGCTATCTGTAGGGGGATGACTCAGTTATAATATAGAGCGCCAATCATGATATCTGCAACAAAAAACTTCTATGAGAAGAATATTACATAAACTTCTTATCTCTCAAGACAAATTTGACAAAAACTCTTTGTATGACTTTTTGGAAGAAAATATGAAAAAGCGTCATTGAAAAGAAGAGGGTGAGACGGAAAAAGATAAAAAACAGAAAGAAAAGAATCTCAATCGTAAAGAAAAACAAGCACTTGAGATATATGCTCGTGAACTTGCGACTAAGATGAAATGATTTGAAAATATTGATGATAATAAAATCAAAGAAGCTATCGTGGGTGATATGCTAGATGGATTTACGATGCAACGATATAATGATCAAGTCGAAGATATGCCTAGTCGAGAAGTTACAGGATGAGGTGTAGGAGTTCAGTTTTTCTCAGCATTTATCATACCAAGGATCAACCTAGCTATCACAAAATATAAAGAAAGCATATATCAGGAGACTCCAGAAAGCATTGCTCGTGCAAAAAGCGATCTTGCACAAGGAGTAGGGGCTGAAATGCTTAATAATTGATTAACACCTGATAATATAGAAGCCTTTAGGAGGATGATCGGGACAGAACATATTGAGCTTAGTGATGATAATTATCTCAAAATATCACCAGAAGCTTTGGAAGATGTCAATCTGTATATAAAAGATAAAAGTACTGTTTTTGTAGAAGAAACAGATCTTTATGTGCCACTAAACATCGATCTATGACTGACTTCTCTCGTAGGACAAAGTGAGATGACAAAAAGTTTAATAATTTGAAGTAAATGACTTACTGATACTGAACGTGTGGTTTCGTTTGATGATTTTCAAGAAAGAAGTAGTTATGAGAACATGTATCTTCATACAGTAGTAAAAGAGATATCTATGAGTGATGTTATATCTGCCATATCAAGTAATGCAGAACTTAGTTCAGAAATAAAACAGGCAATAGACGCTCATATTGACTCTCTATGAGTCCAAGATTTAGAAAAAGGTGGACTTATATTTCATGTGACTGATACAGGTGAATGATATACTGTGAGACATAGTATACTTGACCCTAATGATGAAAAATTCCATATTAGCGTCAATGTGATTGAGCAAAAAGAGTGATCTGAAACTGAATTAGTAGAACTAGATCTTTTGAAGAAGTCATCATCGATAGATGATATTATATGAGACGAGAATAATGTAAATCTTTTGAAATTAAGATATACAGCAACACACAGACCTAAATATAAAGAGTTTAGAAGAGTGATGCAAGAGCGTGATTATCAAGAGGCATATGAGATAGTAAGATCTTGGAAAAATGTTTTGTGATATACGAATGAAACTATATTTGATCCAAACACTTCTGAAGGACAAGAAGTACTGAGACAACTTGCGTGAGCACTGAATGTTGTGAAGATCACACAAGATAAATCACTGGATAAAGATCAGTATAAGGATAGAATTGCTAAACTTTTATCAAACATTAAAAAAGATGCCCCTAATGGATCAGTTCTAGCGTATTTAGAAGGTGACATATCCTATGATGCGATACATGATGAGATGCGAGAATTAGTAAAAGGAAAATCCCAAAATAGTCCAGAATATAAACTGTATCGAGCACTTCTTCCACTATGAATACTCAGAGATAAGGTGAGAAGAGTTACACCTACTACTCCAGAGAATGATAAGATAAATAAGATCGATCGAAGACTAAAGCACGCAGATGAGACCAAAGATATTGCTGACGAAATTCTTACAGACTTTAAGTATGCAAACGCACTTGATAGTGAGAGTAGATATGACACCATGAGTGTTGAGTGAATAGGTATGATCTTATGATATCCTCATAGTACAGAAGAAGTGTATGAAGAATTTGTGCGTCAACCAGCTATGGCATGATGAGAATTTGCTCTTGCTGGTGCCTCTAATGCATCGAGAAAATATTTTTTCGATAATCTGCAAAAAAAAGATCCAGATAGTTGGAATAAGATTGTAGATCAGGTGAGAGATGTTTTAGGTGATAGTGATTTCAATGAGTGAGAGATTTTAAGATACTTCCAAAATGGAAATTCAGGAAATAAAGCATTGCAGTCTATTAATCTCAAGGCTAACGTCCAAGTAGGATATTTTGGCAAATGTTTTAATGAGACGATTGTACTGAGATGAGTGAGTTATGATGAGAAAATAAAACAAGAAGAAGTAAAAAAAATTTCTACTAAAATAGCACCCACGACTGAACTAGTTGCCAAAGATGATACGCCATGAGCTGTACGATATAATCAAGCAACAACAATAAGTGAAGCATATAGAGATTATAACACTCGTAATCTTACTGTCTTGATATCGCAGACAGTCAGGAGAGCATATAGGACAGATACCTGACAGGAAGACATTACAGATAGGTATGAATGAGCAGAGACAGCTCAAGCTTGATCTGAGGTTGTTGTCGACAATGAGAATGGCACGATCACCTATATAGATATAGACGGAAATCCACAAACAGTATCTTTAGATCATGGATGATCGATTCAAATAGTACATGAGTGATGAGAGCATGGGACACTCTATCTTGCATGGGACTTCGAAGATGGAAATGGTGTGACAATAGATGCGTATCCTATGCGTCCAGAACATATTATTAGGATAGTAGAGGATGCAGAAGTGCCTGCGCAGCAAGAACAAGCATTGAAAACATTTTTCAAAGAAAATAGTATTACTTTAAGTCAGACCCTACATCATATTATGAACTTTCTCATGTCAGATACAAAACATCCATATCATAGTTTCAATCCAAGGAAGAAAAAGAAATTTAAGAAAATACTTATGCAAAAAATTACTGAAGAAGAGCTAAATAGAATAGATGCAGCAAAAGAAACAAATGAGAAATAAGCAATATAATTTTATCTTAATCGAATTACTCTCATGAAAACAAAAGTTATCCTCTCTCTTAGTATTATATGATGCTGTATGGCACCATTGTTTTCTTACGCATGTGATCAAGTATTTGCACCTATAGAAGCATGTATAGGAGATACATTGACGGTCACAGATACTTTTACCAATCAAGGAAGTTGCTGAGAGACTACGACTGAGACGAGTAGAGCTTCAGTGAGGATATCTGGTAATACGACGCTCAGATTTGTTACCAAAACGACTAATAACTGTACATGACAAACATCTACTCATACAGAATGTCAACCAGTAAGAGCCAAAGACTGTTCTCCCAAGACAGTAACTTGTTATAGATGTGACCCTACGAACTATAGCTGTATAAGTGGTGAGTTTACAGGAACAAGCTGTCCAATTGGTACATTTTCTAGTAGATCAGCATGTGCCAATAGATGTGTACAACCTACTGTTACCTGTTATAGCTGTGATAGTAGTACAGGCACGTGTACAGGGAGAGAGTATGATGGATTTAATTGTCCAAGTGGTACAAGCTCGAATAAATCAACATGTGAGAATAGTTGCGAAGCACCCAAGATAACCTGTTATACCTGTAATAGTAGTACAGGGACATGTAGTGGTAGAGAATATACAGGTACTAGTTGTCCAAGTGGTACAAGTTCGAGTAAATCAGCATGTGAAAATAGTTGTAGTCCAAAAACAGAATGTGGTGATGGTATAAAAGACCCATGAGAAGAGTGTGATGATGGTAATAAGAAGTCATGAGACGGCTGTTCTGCTAGCTGTGAGAGAGAGTATCAAAGATGTAGGAGTAATAGTTGTAGTCGAAGCACTTCTTCGGCAGGGACATCATGTACAAACGATGCAGACTGTAAAGAAGATACGACAGTAGTATGTTATAGTTGTGATACGTCAAATTATAAGTGTAGCTCTAGAACATACAAAGATACATGTCCAGATTGAACTTTTGAGTCTTTGAGTAAATGTCTATGGATGTGTAAAGCTCCTCCTCCTGAGCCTAAGTGTGGTGATGGTAAAAAAGATGCAGGAGAATTATGTGATGATGGTAATAATAGATCATGAGATGGTTGTTCTGCTACTTGTAAACAAGAATTCAAAAGATGTATAAACAACAATAGCTGTGGATGGACAAACATAGCTACATGAACGCCTTGTACCTACGATAAAGAATGTAAGCCAACACCTACCTGTGGTGATGGTAAAAAAGATGCAGGAGAGCAATGTGGAGAGCCATGACTCAGCTGTGCTAAAAATCAAACATGCAATACGAAGACCTGTCAATGTGTGCGTGAACCGAAATGTGGTGATGGCATAAAAGACCCATGAGAAGAGTGTGATGATGGTAATACAACGAGTCGAGATGGATGCTCATCTAGCTGTAAGACGGAATATCAGAGATGTAAAGATGATTATAGTTGCGGGCGAAGTGTATCTCATGCAGGAGAATCGTGTACAGAAGATGCACAATGTCTCCCAGATGAGCCAATTTGTACATGACTTACAGCTACTCCTTCTACTTGAGAAGCACCACTTGAGTCGATTTTTGTCTGTACCAGTAAACATGCAGATGATGCCAAGACAGTTATTACTATCAAAGATAGTGATGAAAATATTATCGAAACCATCGAAAATGGAACTGGATCGTATATTTTTGGATCGTGATGACTCTATGAAGCTCGATGTACTGTACAGGCTAGCAATGATTACTGTGATACTACAAATAGTACAGGCACTTCTTTTTTAGATGATGTAGATTGGTCCGAAGTAGATAGTGCTGATCCTGATCTCACACCAAATCAAACTCAAGCTCAGCAAGAAGAACAAGAGCGCAAAAATAAATGTCAAAGCACGTGTCATACAACTATTAATGTAACAGAACCTGTAGCATGTACTATAGAGCTAGAACCGTCTACGACGACATATTTTGAAGAAACTGTAGAAATAGATGTTAGCTGTCCTGCAGGAGAATCTATTTACTGTGGAAATACAGCTAATACTATTATTACTTGATCTGTAGCTACAGGATCTACGGCTACAGGTAGCGTAGTGCCTACCACAGGAACTTGCCTATATACCTGATATAATACGTATACTATCTCTTGTGGTACAGAAGATCCTACATGCCAAAGAGCTGTTACCTTGAGAAGAAGATGATGAGGTGGATGATGAGGATGTGCACATTGTGGATGACCACTTTTGCGCTGTGGTGACGGTATTCGTCATAAAGATTCTGGTGAAGAATGCGATGATGGTAACAATACAAATGGAGATGGGTGTAACAATGATTGTCAGATAGAAAGATCATGATGAGGATATACACCATCATGTGGTAACTGAATCGTAGATGCAGGAGAAGAGTGTGATATGTGATCTGATAATGGCTGGACAAGAAGTATCTGTTCATCACAGTGTGAGTTGAAAACGTTTAAGACGCAGTGACCTAAATGTGCAGCAATAGATCCTCCTGCTATCCAACGAGGAGAATATCTTCCTTTTTGGCGAGCAATAGAGCCAAGTGAATGGGTACAAGAAACAGTTTCCTGTGATGATCCAGAAGATATCTGAGTGATTCCATCATCTAGTTTGCTATGTCACTTTACCCTTACTGCTCCAAATGGACAAAGCTATAAATTTAGTGAAGCGTGTGATACGCGCAAATTAAGATCAGCGGCACGACGAAGTGATCTCCAACGTTCTGTAGGAGGTATATGATACAATCGATGAGTAAGTTATCTAGATACAAGCGTGATCAATACGATCCGTGATATCTATGGTGAGTTTTATATAAGTCTGGATGCTATCGACTACCAGATATGTCATGGAGAAGCAAGGCAGACCACGGATGCTGATGGTAATCCAAAAATAGAAATAGGTTATGCATGATTGGTTTCACAGCGTTATGATAATCGTGTCTGTCAGTATAACTTTGCTGTGACGATACCATACATGATTCAGCAAGGGGTCTCACTCTCTAGTCATTCTGATGATCTCTATGAGCTTTGACAGTTTCAAGATATGGATGGTGATCGTGTCCTACATAACGCCCAACTGAGTCCTGTCAGTAGCAAAAACACCAATGATATCGCTCGTGAACTAGAAGATGTCTTCCAAAAATATGTCTCACGTGCTACTAGTCGTGTGACCAGTGTCACCAATGATATAGCGAGAGCAAGTACTATCGTGAGCAAAGTGCCTACAGAAGAAGTATATTATATCGATGATGATGTTATCTTAGCATGAAGTAGTAGTACAGATCCATTCAATGATGGGAAACCAACCACTCTTCTCGTAGATGGTAATCATACGATCGAAATTCAGTGATCACTTTATGGTACGGTGATGATTATTGCCCCAGAAGCGACTATCAAGTTTGTCAATCTCAACTGTGATACACAAGACTTTGTTCAGTGACTCTTTATCGCTAAGAACTATATCACGACACAGCAAGCATACGGTACAGAGTATACAAACTTAGCAAATAACTCACTTAGCAAACCTGTACGATGTGATGATGGGTGACTAGTGATCCAATGAATCTTAGTATGATCTCGTAGTACAGCTGATACGGTGAGACTGACTAATGCAAGAAGATCTACTTTGGCTGGCTGGTTTGATACCACTGTGGCCAGAGAAGAGCAGATCTATGATGGTGCAGCACTCCGTATGCAAGGATCGATGAGTATCTGGAGACAACTTCCTCCTCTGGCTACTGATATGATAGATGCACTCGAGATTACAAGGTAAATTATAAAAAGCCTAGAAAAACAAAAAAAGACCTCATTGTAAGGTCTTTTTTGTTTGTTGAAAGCTAGAGAATAATGAATGATTCTCCGCGCAGCAAGCTGACGCGGAAATTTATTGATTATTCTTGCTCTTCTTCTTGTGCTTCACTTCCACCATCAGATACAAGATCTACATTAGTAGCAGAAGGGCGTCCGTCTCTTCCTTCACCTACCTCGAAAGAAACTACATCTCCTTCGTTTGGCATCTCGTATGACTCTACACACTGTGTGATGTGAAAGAAGATGTCCTGACTTCCATCGTCTGGTACGATAAAACCAAATCATTTCTCCGTGTTAAAAAATTTAATACTACCAGTCATGATAATAAATAATAATGTAATAAAAACCCAAAAGTAGGGATAATCAAAAACGATAAACAATATACTTTCGGGGTAAACAATAGAATGGGTACTCAAGAAAAGAAATATGTGGTATGCGTAATTGATTGCTGTATGTATATATATTTTATAGACGAAAGCAATAGCTTTGATATTCAATATTTTTCTATGTAGTTTGTTCTTTTTTCCAGGCATCTATCTGAGCATGGTGTCAGCTAAGAAGGATTTCAGGGACAGTATGTCCTTGGACGTTTTGTGGTCTGGTATAGTGTGGGTATTCGATATTTTCTCATCATTGCTCTGGTCTATAGCTTTCATTTTGTCGACTACTATCTTCTTTGATGACAGCAGGAATGAGTCTTGCTGTAGCTTCTATGATAGTCATAGCTGGTACCTCTCATCCAAGTGTGACATATTTCCCTAGTGAGAGGGTTTGGAATTGTGTTTGAAATGTTTCTTTACATCGAAGCTGGACACGATGGTCGATTCATTCATATCTTCCACAGATGATGATGATATGTTTGTAGCTATCTACATAGTTATGTGCTGTAGTTTGATCGAAGATGTTTTTACTTGGCTTGAGGAGGATGATTTTTGTCTTGGGCTGATCTTGTGGAGAAATTTTTTGCCATATGGATTGTATGGCATCGATGATCGGTTGCGCTTTCAAGAGCATACCAGCTCCTCCACCATATGGCTCATCATCTACTTGATGCTGGTGGTCTGTCGTAAAGTCTCTAGGATTGACAGTATTTACAAAAATACGCTCTTGATCGACCGCTTTTGCTATGAGAGAAGTATTGAGAAATGAGCCAAATATTTCTGGGAAAATAGATATGATGTGATAGTGCATAGATATAGACCTTAATAAGAATAGTCGTCAAATCAATCATCTGCATGATGCTGAGAAGAGTCAAAATTATCTATATCATCTTTACATATGTTTTCAATAAGAATGTGTATCATAAAGAAATCTCCTTATTTTATTTTAGATACTTTTCCCCATGTAATGTGATAATATTTATAATTTCTTGATCTGTCATGATAATATTTCTCCAGCCATGTATTTCATAGAGATTTATGATGTTTTTACGTACGTCTTTTTTAATATCATTTATCTTTTCGCTAGTTTTTATTAAAGAAATATCCTTCAATGATTTATGTGATAAAAAATAATCTTTTAGCAACCTATCAGTTTGTTGAAGATTGATGGTAAGAAGAATATTGTCTGTTTCCATATCTTTTTTATGTCTAATAAAATGTTGCCCAACTATAGCTTCTGACTGCTTGTGTGTCTTGCTCATATGATGCATGTATTGTAGTTTCGTATGTTGTTGGTTTGGGTAATGGTGTCGGCTTAGGAAGCGGTGTTGGCTTAGGTAATGGCGTAGGTTTTGGTAGTGGAGTGGGTTTGGGAAGAGGTGTTGGTTTTGGCAATGGGACAGGCTTGTCTTCTTTGCATTCCCATTCACAGGTAGATTTACTACTTGTCCCACTAGGGCATCTTGTTCTGCCAGTATATGTCTTGCCAGTACAGTTTCCTGTGTTGTAATTGCAAGAATAGCATGTGATTTTTGGCTGAGGAGGTGTAGGTTTTGGTGCTGGTGTGGGTTCGTAACAACTGTTTTCACAGCTAGATTTGCTACTTGTGCCATGAGGACAGCTACTTCTTCATGTATAGGTTGTACCATAACAGTTTCCACTACTATGATTACAACTATAGCAAGTAATTTTTTGTGGAGGTGGAGGGGCTTTGCACTCCCATTCACAAGTAGATTTACTGCTTGTGCCTGATGGGCAACTTGTGCCATGGTAGGTAGTGCTTTTGCATGTATAGTTTGTATGATTACATGATCGACAAGTTATTTTGGGTGGTTCTGGTTTTTTACACTGACTTTGACATGTGGGAAGTGAAGAATAACCAAATGGACACTCATTCGTATAGTTGTAGACTTTTTCTTCACATGCATAGTTGCTTGGATTACATGACCAACATGTAACTGTTGGGATAGGTTTGGGTTGTGGTAATGGAGGTGGAGTAGGAGATTTTTTGGGATATAACGTTACTCGACCACTGGTTCTATTGTTATCATAATTGCTTTCTTTGACTGCATAGGTATCGTTGACAGTGCATTGTATACTTGCTTGAATATTGTTGTTGTGTATGTCTACAGAAACAGGAATGTTTCCTTGTGTGGGTAAGTCATCTACATTGATGCGCTCTTGTCATAGATGATAGTCTTTAGCATATATCTGATCTGCACTGTAACAGGTGACATACACACTGTCTGCGTTGCCTATACTGGATCATACATTTTGGACAATAAGGTCAACACGTGGATGGAGTGTGTTTGTGGAGGTGTTTTTGAAGGATATTTTGAGGTCAGGCAGCGCATAAGGATTGTAACCACCACGATAGTGTCCACTGTTTCTAGAATAGTTGGAATTATAGTTATTGTTGTAGTAATTGTAGCCAGCACTGTGTGCATAGTCTTCAATAAACTCATAATTATCAAAACTATTGTAGTATCGCGCCTGTATATTTCCTCAGATAAAAAGACTTATAGCTAGTGCAAAAAGAGCTGTATGCGAAAGAAAATGTGTCATGAATAGTATGGATAAAATAAATAATTTATCTAGCTATATATAAGTTATATAAAATGTCAATTCTTAATTATGTAAATAATGAAATATATTCTTTTGTTTTGTAACAAAAAAGACCAATAGCTCATCACTAGGTCTTTTTTGATAATATTATTTTGATACACTATTTCTTAAATTAGCGGAATACGAGATTCGAACTCGCGACCTTAACCTTGGCAAGGTTACGCTCTAGCCAGCTGAGCTAATTCCGCAGGGTAGATATTTAGATGTAGAAATGATATAGAGATATGAAGAAAGATTACAAGTTCTAGTGTTACTAAAAAAGTGTTTGAGATTTTCTTTCTAGAGCTAAAAGCTTTCTCTTAGCATCAAGTCATCCGGCATATCCTACAAGCTTCCCATTATATCATATGATCCTATGACAAGGGATAATAAGTGCAAGTGCGTTGGCACCGTTTGCATTTGCTACTGCTCTGACAGCTTTGGATTTGTTGATCTGTCTTGCTATATCTCAGTATGTAGCAGTGTGTCCATATGGAATAAAAAAAATATCTAAAATCGGACTATCCCCGACCACAAGGGATCGGGGTATTCGCCCGATTTTTCTCCTCGTACCTCGTCGACCGATATTTTTTCGTTCGAATATATCTCTTGCTGAAACGTTTTTCTGACAAGCCCCGACCATAAAGGATCGGAGTAATATATTCGAATATATGTCAGTGCATCTCGAACGTTTTTTTGAAAGTCTGTCCCTATAGGAAGTACTGGAAGCTCAAATTGTATTCTTTTGCCTAAGAGATATTCGTCTATTTGTGTTTTTATTTTTTGTAGTAATGAAGTATCTTGCTTGATATATCTAGCATCAAGTGATATCTGAAGTCTCTTGTCTATGGTAGTTCTGTTTTTTCTCTTTGCAAAATCGAGCAGACAAAGCTTGTCGTCATATACGCCCAAAATAAGTGTTCCTATCTCTGTGTCATGGTACTGGATAGAGATATGATTCATGTGTATGTATTGCTATTGAGTGTGCTAAATGATGTATCATATAGAGATATATACAAAAAACACAAGCTATGTTATATGGTGTGTCTTGCATTTTTCTTGCGCTTTATCTATATACAAGCATTTATCCTTTGTCGATATATATGTCTTTGACGCAGCAAGATATACACGCATATACTTATTCTCTGGATCCAGAGCTAACTATCAAACAGCTCAAAGACTGATGAGGAGATATAGCTGACTATCCACAAGAACATGTCGATCAATTCCAACATTATCTCAGACAACAAAACATATGATATCTTGTAGATGGTTTCCCTAACTATCATTTCAAACTGCATCAGGTGCGTAGTAAGCCATGCATTTTGTATTACCAAGGAAATATTGAGCTGCTCAATACGCCTTTACTATGACTTGTCTGACCGAGGAAACCCTCAAATTACGCCGAAAGAGTTATGAAAGATCTATTCACATCACTACCCGCATATGATCTAGCGACGATTTCTGGATGAGCTCAAGGAGTAGATATGTTGGCACATGAACTCTCTTTACAGTACAAGATTCCAACGATTGTAGTTCTTGGTGGATGACTAAAATATTACCTCGATCGTAGTATGCGTCATTTTTTGAAGAAAGTTATCGATGCGTGATGATTGATTTTGTCAGAATTTAAACTCGCTCAAGAGCCAACTAAGCGATCATTCCCTCAGAGAAATAGACTCATAGCTGGACTTGCTGATGTAGTATTTTTGCCGTGTGCAGGTCAGAAATCCTGAAGCCTGATTACCGTAGACTTTGCCTGTGATATGCATAGACCTGTATATACAGTACCTTGATCGATTTATGATGCAACGAGTGCTGGGACTAATTCTTATCTTGCTGAGTCTAAGATACAGGCTGTGGTAAATTTTGATCAGATGTTAGCAAGGCATTATAGACAAAAAGAACATGCTGAAACTAAATATTCCCTGCCTTCAATATCGCTCAATGAGCAACAAAAATATGTCTTGACTATATTTGAAGATAAAGATGAAGTGTCTCTTAGCGCTTTAGAACAACAGTCTTCATTGGGTCTGGGTATACTTATGTCAGAGCTGACTGTTTTGTCTATGTACAAATTAGTTGACGAAGTGCAACCAGGTGTGTGGATGAGAAGGTAATGCTATATTTCTCATGAAAAAATATTTGTACTGTGCCTTGTTTTCTTTACTATGAGTTCTAATCTAGATTTTATTCTCTGTACTTTTTCTATGTACAAGCATTTCATTCTTATCGTAGGTATACTTTGATTTACTTTTGCTCCTGTCTCAGCGACATTTTTGGAATCGTTAACAGCTTCTAGTATCGATGTCGAACAAATACAAGATACGGAATATATATCACGTTATGATATGGCGAGAATGATCAATGCTGCTACCTGTCATGATTGTGTCGCTCCAGATCAGGCAATGATGGAAAAATATACTCCAGATCGACTAACACAAGCCAAAGAAAATCTGACCTATAATATTGATGATATCAGCTTCACATGAACTCAATATGCATGAGAAGATTATTTTATGTGTGTGGCTCAAATCGTCGATGAAGGCTATATGTATGGTTACCCAAGATCGACAAGCCCTTTCTGTCCATGACAGTTTTGTGGTTCGAGTTTAGCAAGATATAGCGAACTGGTGGAGAGTTTGTATCGCCTGACTCGTCAGTATATATTCGCTGATTATGAAGCAGATCGATCTACGATCAAGACACGATTTGCTGCAAATAAAACAAAAGTACCCGTCGAACGAGCGTGAACTATTGAGGATGCTGTGGATGCATGTAATGAGACAAGCTGTACACTAGAGTCTGCTACTCAACTGGATATCTATTTGCGATACTGTAGTGAACACATGAATCTGTGTAATATGCCTACTTATAACGTCTTCCCTGCATGACAACGACCGTCTGCTCCGTATACTGCATTGGTGAGAGCATGAGTTATTGATGAAAATGATGTGGATATATTTAGCTTGCATGACTTTTTTGATGGAGAGACCTTGTTGAGTTATCTGTCAGTAGTAGCAAGTTTTCAGTCATGCGAAATTGACTATGACTACGATGGTGATGGTGTCGCCAATGCTGCTGATAATTGTCGCTTCTCCTATAATCCCAGCCAGAGAGATCTCGATGCTGATGGAGTAGGGAATGTGTGTGATAATGATATCGATGATGATGGTGTCACGAATACGATATGAATTGTTGATGATGATGATATGATTATCCCAAGACTTGTTTCATGATCTGTGGATACCTGTACTTTAGTACCAAATCCATGACAAGAAGATTGTGAAAACAATGAGAGTGCATCACCTTATGCACTTACTATTTCTGCTTTGCCAATTAGTTGAGTCGCTCCTCTACAAGTAAATTTTGATCAGCAGTATGTAGGAGATATTACATCGATCACTCGAGATTTTGGTGATGGCTATGGTCAAACATGATTTAGTCCTGCACATACCTATACACAGGCAGGGACATATATGGTGACAGCTCTGTGACATACAGATACAGAGGTGTCGGTATATGCTCGTTTACCTATTTCAGTGTCTGCAGGATCAGGGACACATATAGGATGTGAAGGATATGTGGATTCACTTATTGGTACGCCATGACAAGTGTTTAATTTTTCTAATACGACACACGGAGATATTACCTGAATTGCTTGGCAAGTAGGTGATAGTTTGCAAGTGGTGAGACCTGATGAGGTATATACCTTCAGTGGACTAAGCGAGGTATGAACCTATCCTGTGACGATGACTTGTTATGATGCTTTTGCTGTACCTTTGGGGATTTCATCTTTTGATATATATATTACAGATGACGTAGATAATTGATATGCGAGCAACCTACGTGCATCAACTATTACACCCCTTGTAGAGGAGCAGCTAATATTTGATACAGTCTATGTTGGTTTTTCTCAGGCAGATGTTGCATCAGTACAGCGAGATTTTGGTGATCGTAAAAGCGAACAGATATCTGCTCTGACTACAGAGCATGTGTATACTGACGCTGGCCCATATAAAATTACACAAACAATTTTTTTTAATGACAATAGACAGCCATTGACAAATACTTTAACGCTCTATGTAGTTGTTCCAGATACACCACAGTCAGTAACCTTAAGCTGATGACCTTTGACATGACTGGTGGCGACAGAGTTTGATTTTGAGCTTAACTATACTAATCTTTCTCTAGAAGAGATCCAGCAAGTAGAATGGATATGTGATGTATGAGAGGTGTCGACTATTTCACGTGAAGCATCATGATTTACTCAACATACATGTCGCTATACATCACCATGAGTCAAATCCCTGCGTGCAGTCGTATACACCCGTGATGTTGGTATTTTGGTCAATGATATGACTATTAGTGTTGTGGGACAAGAGAATATTTGTCTGACAGATGCTGGACAGTATCAGTGTGATGTGGACAATGATTGATTGGCTGATATGTGTGATGACGATATCGATGGTGATGGTGTAGTAAATATGCTGTGATTATTGTTGTTTGAGCAAGTAGATTGTACTCTAGATGACAATAATATCGATAGAGAACGCCTGGTCGAACAACATCGTGCGATTGCTCGTTGAGCTGATTTTGATAATTGTTCGTTTATTGATAATACTTATCAAACTGATCAAGATAGTGATAGTTATGGTGATGTCTGTGATACATGAGATGATGGAGAAGAATCAGATAATGGATGAGATGCAGCTATATTTGATGAAGATAGTGATCAAGATGGTATTATCGATGAAGCAGATGCATGCCCCACTATCCCAGAGAGCAAAAATGGCATTGAAGATGCAGATGGGTGTCCAGAGCTTCCAAGTTCTGCTGGTAATCAATGTACAATCAAGGCAGGAGACTGTACACAATGCCCTTGTCCTTATGCTGACTATGCATCTGAGTTATGGAAGTGAGATCTTGTGAGAGCTGTGCTGTTAGATGAAGCAGGAGAGATTGTCTATAGGTATACTATCCCTAGAGCTGTAGAAGAAGATATTGGTAGATATCTTGAGTAGGTCTTTGTTCTGTCTCTTGTATATAAAAACTAGAGAAGAAATAAACATCCTCTTGCATTCATAGCTGATATAACTATATATGCTCCACCTTGATATGAGGTGATTTTTGAGTTTTAGTATAGCAACGGGGATTAGCTCAGATGGCTAGAGCGCTTGCTTTGGGAGCAAGAGGTCGCGAGTTCGAGTCCCGCATCCCCGAGAGAGATAAAATTATTTAAATTTTAAAGTTTCAAATTTAAACGCCAGCGTAGCTCAGGGGTAGAGCAGAGGCCTGAAAAGCCTTGTGTCGGTGGTTCGATTCCGCCCGCTGGCAGATTAAAATCATAAAATTATAAAATCATAAATGTATACATATGAAACATTTGCTTGATTTATGATTTTATACATGTATTTATTTATGTGTTTTGAAATGGGCGTGTAGCTCACAAGGCGCTTAGGTGCAATATCTAGTGCAAAAATTGAATTATTAATATCTATTATTACATGGGCGTGTAGCTCAGGCGGTTAGAGCGCATCTCTGATAAGGATGAGGTCGGTGGTTCGAGTCCACCCATGCCCACCATGTATAAAACTTAGAATTTGAAATGTAAAATTTGATATATGACTGTAACTTAGGTGTTGCAGTTTTTTTGTATAAAAATAAAGAGTAGCAACACATATTGTTGCTACTATTGACTTTTTAATGTTTTGCTAACTAATTATTATTTCACAGACATCTTTTTTAAAAATAAAATAATCAGTCTTTGTGTAAGATTTCCAAAATTGTGCTGCTTCTTTTTTATTGTTTTCTTCCAATGCTTTTATTGCATTAGAGGGTATTGTTTTATACCCGACGAGGTTTGCTGTTCCACTTCGAAGCAGAGCTAGTTTCTGAGAATTTTCTTCTCCTACACATGGAATAACGACTCCAACCCATTGTTTTCTGATGTGTTCTGGAGCAAAGCCAGGTGGAGTTTTGATGATTCTAATTTTCATGACTTATGTTTTTGTTTACTGATATGTAATAATATATATATCAAGAGATAGTTTAGAGAAGTAGAAAAAAATATAAAAAATCTCTTGCTATCATCTCTGACTTCTCTATATATATGCCCACTCATATACACATAGGTCTTGCTCATGAAGCGAGAAACCCTGTGTATACTACATATTCATCTATATACCTATTTTTGCTTTTGAGTGAAAATAGTCTTGTTTTTTGAAAAAACATTTGTATATATGATGCTCATTTGTTAGAATTTGTTCTTTATTTTACTTTTTAGAATATATATACTCATGTCTAAACCTCACGTTAATGTAGGTACTATTGGTCACGTAGATCATGGTAAGACTACTACTACTGCAGCTATCTGTGCTGTACTTGCTACCAAAGGTTTTGCAAAAGATCTTGGATTTGGTAATATTGATAAAGCTCCTGAAGAGAGAGAAAGAGGTATTACGATCAATACTGCTCACGTAGAGTATGAAACTGAAAACAGGCATTACGCACATATCGACTGTCCATGACATGCTGACTACGTCAAAAACATGATCGTAGGTGCTGCTCAGATGGATGGTGGTATTTTGGTAGTATCTGCTGCTGATGGGCCTATGCCTCAGACGAGAGAGCATATTCTCCTTGCTAAGCAGGTAAATGTACCAAAGCTTGTCGTTTTCTTGAACAAATGTGATATGGTAGACGATGCTGACATGCTCGAACTTGTAGAAGAAGAAATTAGAGATCTTCTCAATCAATATGATTTCCCAGGTGATGAAATACCTATAATTAGAGGTTCTGCACTTAAGGCTGGAGAAAATCCAACTGACGAAGCTGGCGATGCTAAACCTATCTGGGATCTTATGGCTGCATTGGATGATTATATTCCTGTGCCAGAAAGAGAAACTTCTAAACCATTCCTTATGCCTGTAGAAGATGTATTCTCTATCAAAGGTAGAGGTACAGTAGTGACAGGTAGAATTGAGACTGGTGTTATCAAAGTGAATGATGTAGTAGAAATTGTTGGTCTTGCTGATGAAGCTAGAGAGACAACTATTACAGGAGTAGAAATGTTTCACAAGCAATTTGAAGAAGGTTCTGCTGGTATGAACTGTGGTCTTCTTCTTAGAGGTATCGATAAAGACGAAATTCAAAGAGGTCAAGTCTTGGCTGCTAAAGGTACTATTACACCTCATAAAAAATTCGGTGCTGAGATTTATGTATTGAAAAAAGAAGAAGGTGGTAGACATACACCATTTATGTCTGGATATAAGCCTCAGTTCTTTCTAAGAACAACGGATGTGACTGGTACAGTTAATCTTCCTGCTGGAACTGACATGATTATGCCTGGTGATAATGCTCAGATAGAAGTAGAGCTTATCTACAAGGTTGCTATGAATGAAGGTCTTAGATTCGCTATCCGTGAAGGTGGTAGAACAGTAGGTGCTGGAGTAGTGACAAAAATTATTGAATAATAAAGATATGCGAGGTTAATTTCTTGTGAATGACCTCGTTTTTTCATATATTCTATCGTATCATTTCATAGTATGTGTCTTATTGAAGATGTCCTTGTGATAAAGGATGCTTCTTCTTAAGGCGATAAAATTTGAATATATTCTCGCTTCTTATCTTAATATATAATATATTTACCTATGGCAACAAAGACAAGTAAAAAAACTGCTCCATCAAAACAAGAGAAGGGAGCTCCTAAGCTAAGAATTAAGCTCAGAAGTTATGATCTTAAAATGTTGGAGAATTCGGTAACAAAAATTGTAGGTTTGCTTGTGAAATCATGAGCTGATATTAAATGACCTATTCCTTTGCCAAAGAAGAAAAAAACATATACGGTTATTAAATCACACTTTGTCTATAAGGATGCAAGAGATCAATATGAGAGATTGACCTATACTAGGCTGGTAGATGTTGTAAAGACGTGACCTAAGACCGTAGAGTTTCTCCAAAATCTTGCTGTGCCTGTAGGAGTAAGTGTTGAAGTAAAAGTGTATTAGAAGCTGGCTGTTAGGAGTTAAAAATTAGTTATATATTCATCCTGTCTTCTATATTCATCCCTTTTCATCGGGGGCTCTGAAAGAAATTTATTTATTAACGATGTATCAATGATTGTACAAATTGGTTTGATGTGACAAAAACAAGAAATGACAAAAGTGTGGGTAGAAGATAAGCATATGCCTGCTACGCTTATAAGGCTCTGTGATCAAGAAGTGATAGCGCATAAGACAGAAGAAAAAGATGGGTATGTAGCACTTATAGTGGCAACAGGCAAAAAAGAAAGTGATAAGACAAAATGACAAAAAGTGTCATATACTCGTATCAAAGAATATCGTGTAGCTCCAGAAGTGCTTGCGTCGTATCCTGTAGGGACATCATTGGCTGCTGATATGCTTGCTGATGTGTCAGCTGTTCGTTTGACTGCGATGTCTAAGGGTAAATGATTTCAGTGAGTGATGAGAAGACATAATTTTAGTGGGTGACCTGCGACACATGGTTCTAAATTTCATAGAGCTGGTGGTTCTACAGGTAATAGAAAGCCAAGAAGAACAATTAGATGATGGAAGATGGCAGGTCGTATGGGGCATGATCAAGTAACTTTAAGGTCTGTGCCTGTATTAGATATTTGGAATAATGATTGATCGACCTATCTTGTGCTCAAATGATCAATTCCTGGAAAATATAATTGATATGTGGACATAGCAGTTGTTTAGATAGTGAACAGTGAATAATAAACAGCAAACAGTAATTGTTTTATTTGTTGTTTACCATTAATTATTAATTATTAATTACCTATGAGTTATAGTATACCAGTTGTAGATATGACATGAAAAAAGAAAAATGACTATACCTTGTCGAGCGATATTTTTGCTGAAGAAAAGATTAATCAGTGACTTATCCATGAGTATGTTGTCATGTATTTGGCAAATAGGCGTCAAGGTGGCGCGCACACTAAGACAAGAGGTGAAGTAAGAAGGTCTGGAGCAAAACTATATAGACAAAAATGAAGTGGTCGTGCGAGAGTTGGTGATGCTGGTTCTCCTATTAGGAGAAAGTGAGGTGTTGCTATGTGACCTAGAAGTAATAGAAATCGATCTAAAGATATGCCCGTCAAGATGAAGAGAAAAGCTTTATCAAGTGCGCTTACTTTGAAAGCAAAGGCTGAAAAAATGATATGATTAGATAAGTATACTGCTGATATTGTTAAAACAAAAAATGCCGCAACTATGCTTAAAAATATTGGTCTTTGAGATAAAAAAGTGTTGGTTGTGTTTGATGTTGAGCGTAACGAAATAGCAGAAAAATCATTAAAAAATATACCAACTGTTTCATTTACAACTGCTAAGCAGCTCAATGCTTATGATGTGATGAATACAAAAAATATTTTGTTTGTAGGAAAGGCGTTGGAAGAAGTTGAGTCTAGGCTAAAATAAATGAGCGATGAATAATGAACAATGGGCGACCATAATATTTATTGCGACATTGTTATCGTTAACTATTAATTATTAATTATATTGTTATGAGCTTTAAAGATATTCTCAGAAGAAGAGCAAAAAAAGCACAAACTCCTAAAATTTTAGGAAAAGTGACTGCATACCAGATTATTGGTAAGCCGCTTTTGACAGAAAAAAGTATCAAGCTAGCTGAAGATCTAAATACATATACGTTTACTGTGCACAAAGATGCTAACAAGCAAGATGTAAAGCATGCATTGCAGATTATCTATAAGGTTTCTCCTATGTCTGTGCGTATTATCAATACAGCCTATAAAGGGAGAGCTAATAGAAAACTTGTGAGAAGGCCTATGAAAAAAGCTATCGTAAGACTGAAAGATGGAGATAAAATTGAATTGGCAGCTTAAATAAGATATTGAAATGTATCATAAAGTTATTCATTATTAATTATTAAATTTTGTCCTATGAAAACATATAGACCAATAACACCATCTAGAAGATATATGACAGGGTATGACTTCTCTGATATTACAAAGACCGCGCCTGAAAAATCTTTGACTCGCCCTCTAAAATCTACTGCTGGTAGAAATAATGCAGGAAGAATTACAACAAGACATAGAGGTGGTGGACATAAAAGGCGTTATAGAGTTATTGATTTTAGAAGATATGATAAAGCAAATATACCTGCTAGTGTGGCATCTATAGAATACGATCCAAATAGAACATGTAGAATAGCGCTTTTGCACTATAGAGATGGAGAAAAAAGATATGTCTTAGCATGGAAAAATATCAACGTAGGTGACCAAATTATGACAGGAGATGAAGCAAAGCTTGCTGCAGGAAATACCAAGCAATTGAAAAATATTCCTGATGGGTTTACGATCTACAATTTAGAAGTGACTCCATGGACCAAAGCGAAACTTGTAAGATCAGCTGGATCGTATGCAACTATTACCTGAAGAGATGAGGAAAATGGACTTGTATATGTAAAATTACAGTCTGGAGAGATTAGAAAATTCCATGATACATGTTGGGCAACGATTGGGATGATTGGACATGATGAGCATAAAAATATTGTTATCGGAAAAGCAGGGAGAATGAGATGGATGTGACGTAGACCAGTCGTGAGATGAAAGGTGATGAACCCAGTAGATCATCCACATGGTGGTGGTGAAGCATCAACTGATCTAGCGATGAATCCTAAGTCATTTAATGGAAGAGCTGTGTCTCCAGGTATCAAAACGAGAAAAAAGAAAAAATGGTCAGATAAGTTTATTGTACAGAGAAGGAAGACAAGATTTAAATAGTATCATAAAAGTAAAAATTCATAAAATCATAACAATATACTATTTTATTTTTATGGTTTTATATATTTATTAATTTATGTATTTAGCTTATGGCAAGATCACTAAAAAAAGGATTTCGAGTACATCCTAAGATCCTCAAAAAGATAGCAAAAATGAATGAAGCAGGAGAGAAAAAAGTTATCAAAGTATGGGATAGAGCTTCACAAATTATACCTGATATGGTAGGTTTTACCTTTGCTGTACACAATGGGAGACAGTTTGTGAGTATCTATATCAATGAAGAAATGATTGGTCATAGACTTTGAGAATTTGCTCCTACAAGAACATTTAGAGGGCATCCTTTCTAAAAGCATCGAATCTAAAAATGATGAAACTTGTAGATAATTATTAATTATTAATCATTAACTATTATGAGTGATAAAAGTATGACAGCTACCCTAAAATATGCGTTACTCTCAGAGAAAAAGCTTTCTCTCGTTGCGAAAATGATACGTGGTAAGCCTGTATCGCAGATTATGCCCTTGCTTGAATTTTTGCCTAAAAAATCCGCAAAAATATTGCTGAAGGTCGTAAAGTCTGCAGTGGCAAATGCAAAAAACAATTTAAGTATTGATCCTGCAACTTTGTATATAAAATCTGTAGATATATGAAAATGACCATCACTCAAGAGAGTAAGACCAGTAGGAAGATCGAGAATGCATAGATATAAAAAACATAGATCATTTGTAAGAGTTGTACTTGATGTGTTATAAAGAAAAGAACTAGAATTGAGGGGGAAAATGTGATATGGTATAATTATTAATCATTAATTATTATTTATTAATTGTATACACTATGTGACAAAAAACAGATCCTAGAGAATTGAGAATGGGTATTAGTAAAAAACGACCAAGTGAGTGGTTTGTAACTTCTCAACAAGTCGGTGCGAAATTTTTCGTAGAAGATGTGAAAATTAGAGAACTTGTAGAGTCATTCTACTTTAGATCAGGGATTAGTAAGACAGTTATTAGAAAAAATAAAGAAAGTTGAGAGATACTTCTTTTTACAGCGAAACCAGCAGTAGTACTTGGTAAATGAGGAGAAAAGTTAGAAAAATTTGAAAAAAAACTTAATAAACTTGCAGGAAGACCATTTAAAGTTACGGTAAAAGATATCAAGGTGCCTGAGCTCTCAGCAAAAATTATGTCAGAGTTCGCAGCGATCCAGCTAGAAAATAGAATGCCATATAGAAGAGTTGCGAAGAGTGTTCTCCAAAAAGTAATGGAAAAATGAGCAGTATGAGTTAAGATTCAAGTAGGAGGAAGATTATGATGAGTAGAATTGAGTAGAAGTGAACATTTTGTAGACGGAAGAATACCACTCCAAACGATTAGAGCTGATGTGGATTATCATTATACGACAGCTCTTACGAAATATGGTATTTTGGGAATTAAAGTATGGATCTGTAATGGAGAGAATGTGCATATCAATAAGAAAAAAGTAGCTTTAGATAAAATAGTAAAAAATTAAATGATTGTTTGGTCATGATGGGGAATATTGATACCTGTGGTGTATGTGTTACCTTTGATAATATGCTCAGCGATATGAACTTATTTATGAACATCTATGAATAATGAGTATGCAAGTAGTGCATTGATCTGAAGTATGATAGTATGAGTTTTATTAGGATTGTTGTGTGTGTGGAAACTATGGAAATACCGAGAATCTGTGCCAGCTAAGATATTGTTTGATGAAGATGGACATGAAGTAGTAGTACAAAAAAATCATACATTCTTCTTTATGTGAGCTAAGGCGCGATTTTATGTATTGTTATTTATAAGTTGATTTTTTGTCCTGACATGGATGTATGCTTTGATAACAACTTTGTCTGTACATATTTAATGATAATGTAAAGAACATATTTATATTGATTATTAACTAAAATGGTATTACTTGCACCTAATAGATGGAAATTTAGAAAACAACATAGAGGAAGACTCAAGGGGAAATCTCAGAGAGGTAATCGTGTTGCTTTTGGTAAATTTGGTCTCAAAGCAACTTCTGCTGGATATCTAACAAATAGACAACTAGAAGCAGCGAGAAAAGTAATCGTAAGAGCAACAAGAAAAGTAGGAAAGATCTGGTTTAGAGTATTTACTGATCTGCCATATACCAAGAAATGATTAGAAATGCCGATGGGTAAAGGTAAGGGTGATGTAGACATCTATAGGACAAGAGTAAAACCTGGGAAGATTATCTTTGAAATATCTGGTGTAGACAGAGATGTAGCTAAAGAAGTATTCAAACAAGCTACATATAAACTACCTATCAAGACAACACTAGTTGAAAGAGGAGAAATAAAATAGAGTAAGGCAAATAATAGTTAAAGATAATAGATAATAATTATACATTATATTAGATATAGTTATTAATCACACATCATTAATTATTAATCATTAATTATTAATCATTAATTGTTATGAAAAAATTACTTATGAAAGACTTGATGTGAAAGTCAGTCAAAGAATTGCTCAAAATGAGACAAAAGTTACAGAGAGAACTATATGATCTACGTATCAAGCACTCTCTTAGATCATTGACGCAAACTCATTTGATTAAGTTATGAAGAAGGAATATTGCAAGAATAAATACAGCTATGAGTAAGAAGACTACAGAAGCTAGATTTAAAGCTTTTATGAAAGAATTTGAAATGGAGGCTACAGTATAGACTTGAGAAATGAATTTTTGACACATTTTATAAGAAACTATGTGATAACTATTACTCTTTAATCATTAATTATTAATTTGTATTATGGCAATCGTAGATGGAAAAAATATCAAAGAACTTGTGGGTGCTGTCGTATCAAACAAAAACGACAAAACTATCACTGTAGCTGTAGATAGAGTGAGAATGCATCCATTGTATAAGAAAAGATTTACTATTACCAAAAAATACTACGCTCATGACCCTGAGAATACAGCTAATGTTGGCGATATAGTAAAAATTAGATCTATGAGACCAATGAGTAAACTTAAAAGATGGCTCTTGGTAGATATTACACAAAAAGCAGCTGTTTAGCATCATAAAACAATAAATTCATAAAATTATAAACTACTAATTCGCCTTGCATATTTATACAATTATCTATTTATACTTTATACATTTAGTACCATGATAGGACAAGAATCGCGTGTGATTATAGCAGATAATTCATGAGCAAAAACAGCTAAAGTTATTAGAGTACTTAAAGGATCTAGTGGAAGATTTGCAACAGTTGGTGATAGAGTTGTAATTGCTATAAAATCTACTTCTCCTTCTAGTACTGTAGAAAAAGGTTCAGTACAATGGTGAGTGGTAGTGAGAGTTGTTAAAGAGATCAAGAGAGAGGATGGGACGTATATTCGTTTTGGAGACAATGCTGTGGCACTTATCAATAAATCACTTGATCCTATTGGGAAAAGAGTGTTTGGTCCTGTAGCAAGAGAAGTAAGATCAAAATGATTTAAAAGAATTGCTACTATGGCTGAAGAAATTGTATAAGAGATTTGAAACGTGCTAATATATAATATGTTTGACGAATTGAGTTATTAACTATTCATTATTAATCATTAACTATTCATTACTATGAAAAAAATAAAAACATGAGATAGTGTCATTGTTATTGGCGGAAAATGGAAAGGCGCTAAATCTACTATTACATCTTTTGTATGAGAAGATCGTGTGATTTTGCAATGAGTGAACACCATGAAAAAAGCAGTAAAAGGACAAGGGTTTGTAGAAAAAGATATGCCTATACATATCTCCAATGTTGCTGCATATGATGTAAAGGCAGATGCACCATCTCGCGTAGGTATTAGAGAAGAGAAAGGAAAAAAAGTGAGATTTTATAAAAAGAGTGGAGAGATTATCAAATAATGAATGACGAATCATGAACAACGAATGACGATGAGCTATGTGTTATGCTGGTGTTCATCGTTAACTATTAATTATTAATTGTATTGTTATGAGCTTATTTACAACATTTAAAACGTCTGGTAAAACTGATCTTCAGAAAAAACTAGACAAGAAAAATATCCATCAAGTACCTGTGCTAGATAAGATTGTCGTAGCTATGGGTATTGGCTCTTTGGCAACGAGAAAAAGCATGAAAGATTTTGCTGATCTTCAAAAAAATCTAGAAACAATAACCTGACAACATGTACAAACATTGCTTTCTAAGAAATCAGTATCAAACTTCAAACTAAGAGAATGAATGCCAGTGATGTTGAGAACTACTTTGAGAGGAAAGAAAGCATATGATTTCGTAGAAAGACTTGCATATTTTGTCTTACCAAGAGTGAGAGATTTTGATGGCTTATCTGCAAGAAAATTCGATGGACGTGGAAATTATAGCTTATGACTCAAGGATCAAGTTGTCTTCCCAGAAATTACTCCAGAAGAAATTAAAACACCTATGTGAGTACAAATTACTTTTTGTACTACTGCTGATACAGATCAAGATGCGCAAGCATTACTCGAACAATTAGGACTTATTTTTGAAAAGAAAAATTAATAAACGATGAGTATATAATAATTATTAACGATGTATCAGTAATTATAATCTAAAAATCTGAAAAATTTTTAATCTATTATTCTATTGTTATGGCAAGAAAAGCATTGATTGTAAAACATCAAAAACTCGCAAAACAAAGACAGAGATATTATGAAGCATGCAAAGCTGCTAAAGAAGCAGGTCAACCATTGCCTCCCAAACCTAAAGGATATAAATCTTGTAAATTCTATAATAGATGTGCTACAAGTGGGAAAACAAGATGATACATGAGAGACTTTGGTGTGAGTAGACAAGCATTTAGAAGATATGCTAGAGAAGGAATTATTATGGGATTGAGAAAAGCTTCTTGGTAAAGTACTAATAATTAAGAAACAATAATTAATAGATGCTGCGTGTATCGTTTCATTATTAATTATTAACCATTAATTATTAACTATTAATTATTTATATATTCATTACATAACTATGTCACTGGTAAACGCTCCGATTCATGACTTATTGATAAGGATAAAGAACGCATATATGGCGAGAAGACACGAAGTAAAAGGTGTCGTATATTCTAAGTTTAAGACAAAAATCTTGGACTTGCTCGCAAAATACAGATTTATCAAGTCATATACTATACAAGAAGAGGATAAGAAGAAATTTTTGTCTATTGAATTGTATATTACAGGCAATATGAATGAAGATGTGCCAGTAGTTACGTTCTATTCTAGACCATCTAAGAGACGATATATATGATGGAAAGAGATAAAACCAGTTGCTGGTGGAAGAGGTATTGGTATCTTATCAACAAGCCAAGGATTAATGGCAAGCCATGAGGCAAAAAAGAAAAAAATTGGTGGAGAACTTATTGCTGAAATATACTAGCAATTAGTAAATATAAATAATCTTATAATCTATTTATCTATATATCTAATATTATGTCGAGAATTGGAAAGCTTCCTATAGCTATAGCTGAGTGAGTTGCTGTCAAACAGATAGACAATACAATAGTTGTTACATGACCCAAAGGGGAGCTCACACAAATGGTCCCTGAGTGAGTGACTATTGATATCTCAGATGAGATAACTGTAGGCATCACTTCTAATGAGCACAAAAACTTGCGATGACTCATGAGAACCTTGCTCGCAAATATGATCGAATGAGTGACAAATGGATATGAAAAAAAACTCCAAGTACTTGGTGTAGGGTACAATGCTAAAGCTCAATGACAAAAATTGATTCTTAACTTGTGACTTTCTCATCCTGTAGAACATGCAGTGCCAGCAGGTATTACTGCGACAGTTGATAAAGATCCTAAGTGAAATGACTTGATTATCATACAAGGAATAGACAAACAACTTGTAGGAGAACAGGCTGCAAAAATCAAAGCATATAGAAAACCAGAACCATATAAAGGGAAGTGAATCAGATATCTCGATGAATATATTAAAATCAAGCCAGGGAAGACAGCAGGTAAGTAATTAATAGTTAAGAGATAATACTTAATAAATATTTGTTAAACACATCTATTTATCTAATTATTAATCGTTAATTATTAATCATTAATTATTAATCATTAATTATTATGAAAACTTTAGCAAACAAATCTCAGCACAAAACAAGAATCTATGCTCGTAGAAAACATAGATCAAATGTTCGTGCAAAAAATGTCATGAGACCAAGACTGATTGTAACAAGATCAAATGTACATATCTATGCACAAATTATCGATACTCATGGTAAAGTAGTTGCATCGGCGCATGATAAAGCTATCACATCATGAACAAAAGTAGAAAAAGCTTTCGAGGTAGGCAAAATGATAGGGAAAGCAGCAGTTGATGCAAAAATAGAAGGATTAGTATTTGATAGAAATGGATACTTATATCATGGAAGAGTAAAAGCTGTAGCTGATGGCGCAAGAGAAGTTTGAGTAGATTTTTAATGTAATATTTATGATATATGAACACTAAATTAAGCAGATATATAGATGATCGTATTGATGAAGGGCAGAGCTGATGTATAAGAGTATTGTGAGACGTGGTAAAGTTTGCTATATTTTCAGTCGTAATATGATGATGATCAGTTTTAGTATCAAAAAAGATATCTACTACTCTAGCAAATAATGATGATCAGACTTCTGTACTAAAAAATAAATGACGAGAAGAAAATGAGATACGAAGATTTTGAGAATAAATATAATAATATTTCATTTACTTAATTTATATATTTTATAATTATGGCAGACGATAAAAATCAAAGAAGAGGAAGATGAAGAAGGAAAGATAGAAGATGAGGTGATAAACCACCTAAGGAATTTGAAGAAGTACTTTTGGAGGTAAGAAGAGTGACAAGAGTTACGACATGATGAAGACAGCTTTCGTTTAGAGCTATCATTTTGATATGAAATAAAAAATGAAAAGTAGCACTATGAGTAGCAAAATGAGCAGATGTAAGTATCGCTGTGAGAAAAGCTACAAATGAAGCATATAAAAACATCATCGAAGTCCCTATTACAGAAAATTTAAGTGTCCCTTATCAGATCGTACATAAATATAAGTCTGCGCAGGTAAAACTTCTTCCTGCGGCATCTGGTACCTGATTGAAAGCATGATCATCCGTGAGAACCGTTCTTGCATTAGCTGGATATAATAATATACTTTCAAAAATCATGTGAACAAACAATAAGCTTAATAATGCTATTGCGGCTATTCAAGCTTTAGGTAAGTATAAAGTAGGAAAATTTCCTGAAAAAAAAGAAGCTAAAGAAGAAAAAGTAGATGAAAAAACAACCAAAGAAACAACTAAAAAAACTGAGAAACAAGAAACAAAGAAACAAGAAACAAAGAAACAAGAAACAAAGAAACAAGAAAAGACTACTAAAAAAGAAGAAAAATAAACAATTATCGTCGTTTAACATACTAAATTATTCATTATTAATCATTAACTATTAATTCTCATGATGTTACATGAATTGCAAAAGTCCTCTGGTCGTACAAAGCCTGGCAAAAAACTAGGAAGAGGTGACAGATCAGGTGCAGGAAACTACTGTGGTAGAGGTATGAAATGACAAAAGTCTAGAGCTGGAGGTAATGTGCCAGCATGGTTTGAAGGTGGACAAACTCCTCTACATATGAGACTTCCTAAGCTTAGATGATTCAAAAGATATTTTAAGCTCCTGAAAGAATATATGCCTATCAATCTTTGACGTTTGGAAAAAGATGAAAGAATCACTACAGGCACAACACTTACCAAAGATATTCTTGTGGAGTATGGATATATCAAAAAATCTACAATGTGCGTCAAAATACTTGGTAATGGAGAACTAAAAAAATCTTTGACTTTTGATGGTATAGAAGCTATATCAAAAACTGCTCAAGAAAAAATTGAAAAAGCAGGAGGAGCCATAACATCATAAATTAATAAAATCATAAAATCATAAATACTCATTTCAATTATTTGTGCTTTTATAACATTTATACATTATACATTTAACTTCATGCAAGCATTTGTCCAATATATTCGTGACATGGTAATGAATAAGACTGTGAGAAATAAACTCTTATTTACGCTCGCAATCTTGGCAATATATAGATTTCTCGTATATATACCTGTGCCATTTGTGGATATCAACGCTTGGGCGAGTAGTACTATTCAGTCATGATGAGGTTTGGAATACTTTGCAATGCTCTTGTGAGGTACTTTGGAGCAGTTCTCGATTATAGCAGTATGACTCATGCCATACATTAATGCATCGATTATCATGCAACTACTAACAGCTGTGATTCCAGCTCTAGAAGAATTGCAAGAACAGTGAGAGCAATGATCTCAAAAAATTCAACAATATACAAGATGGTTAACTTTTCCTTTGGCATTTCTCCAGTCGATAGGTATGGTGTATTTTATCAACTATCTCCTTGGAGGAAATATTATAGCTACTGACGTCACAACACTCCTTTTGACAGCATTTGCTTTGTCTGTATGAAGTGTCTTGCTTGTATGGTTGGGAGAGCTTATAACAGAAAAGGGTATCTCTAATGGTATCTCTATCTTGATCTTCTGATCTATTGTAGCTGGTATTACTTCACAAACTTATAGTTATTTGAGTACTGGTGGACAAGATATCTTGTGACTTATTGTGTTTATGTTTATCATCGTCCTGTGACTGGTAATATTATCTGTCTTGCTTATCAAGACAAGAAAAGATGTCCCTGTTGTGTATGCCAGACAAGGTAATGTCGAAGAGACAGCAAGTTTGCCTATTCCACTCAATCCTGTTGGGATGATCCCTATTATTTTTGCTATTGCATTTGCTACGTTTCCTTATTTGTTGTCACAGATAGTGATCAATACAGGAAGTCAAAACGAGCTTATGAACCAAATTGCGACATGGATAGAAATTAACTTTAATATCTACACACAGCAACCAAGCTGGTCAGTGATTTTGATCTATTTCTTGCTTATTGTTGCATTTACTTTTTTCTATGCGATGATTACCTTCAATCCTGAGAAAATCGCCGACACGATTCAGAAGAGGGGTGGATTTATTCCTGGTATCAGACCTGGAGAAGAGACAGCAAAATATCTCAATAGTATATTGATGCATTTATGTTTTCGATGAGGTGCGTGACTTGGCTTGATAGGTATTTATACGTATATTTTGAGTTATATTCCTTTTATTCAAGATATTGCACAGAGTGTAGGTAGTATACCTGTAATTGTCCAAGGTGCATGAGTGATTATTATCGTGTGAGTAGTGCAAGAGCTTATCAATAAGATAAATGCAGAACTACTTATGGAAAGATACGATAGTATTTAAAAATATATCAAAATAGTTAGATGAGAAAGTTATTTTCTTGTATATATTTTCTTACTTTCCAATCTATATCTCAAGCACTACAGATAAGGATTACTCCTGATGTAGTGTTTTTTAGTATGTCTTGTATATCAGTAAAGTCTTCAGTGTAGCTTCATCAGGATGTGCTAGCAAAAAGCTCTCCAAGTTGTGTAAAAGATCTAAGACTTGAGACTTGAGACTTGAGATCATTACTTGTTATGGTATATGACATAAGATCTTGAATGTGCTCTCTTGCTGTATAGATATCATATATAATAGGGTTTTCCTCATCTTGGAGTATATCTATAAATGCATCCCAAAACTCTACAACACGACGTGCTTGGTGAGGCTGGAAAATTATCCTCACCCCCAGCCCCTCTCCTAAGCGTTCACTTCACTTCGTTTCGTTCTCTAGGAGAGGGTAGCTATCAGATGTTTTTTCGTGTTTTATATACTTTTCTTTGACTGCTGATATGATGCTTTTGAGCTCTGTAGGATGGTGGGCATAGTCAGTTATAATTGCTACATTATGCTCATTATATCAGAGAAGTTCGCCTCTTCTTCGTAGAGCAGTGAAAGACTCGAGATGTGAGATGTGAGATGTGATAGTTGAGAGACGTGACACATACTGACATATAGCTAGAGCAAGACTTGCATTGAAATGATTATGTTTACCTAGGAGGTGCTGAAAATTAAAGTACTTTTTCTTAGCAAAAGTTATAGATACATCAGTTGTTTGCAAGACTTCTAGTTCATGTATATCATCAAAGGTGATGAGAGTATTTTTGACTTTGCGAGTAAATTGTGCAAAGGTATCTAGATAGTTCTCAAAAGTGCCATATACGTCCGCATGGTCGAGCTCTATATTAGTAATGGCTGCTATATCTATATCTAGATGGAGAAATTGTTTGTTATATTCACAAGCTTCAATGACAAAAAGGTATTTTTTCATGAAATGTTCTACTTTGGGTCATTTGGGGTTGATGATATGCTGGAGTATTGCTTGGATATTATCTTGTTTTGCTGTATCATATATCATATTATTGCCTCATCGATCGGTCACGCCTGCTCCTACGATACAAAGTCCAAAATCATTGTTTTGTTTGTACAGAGCATGTCAAGTCAAAGCTGTTGTCGTGCTTTTGCCGTGAGTACCTGCTATAGCAATAGTCTTGAAATATTTGGATATTTCTCCAAGAAATTGAAAATAAGTTAATGGAGGAAAAATTCTTTTATGGTTCTGTCAGACTTGTCTTTGAGCAGATTGCACTTCAGGACTGTCTTCACATGCAGCAGAATAGATAACAAAATCTGTGGCTTGTATGTTGTAGAGATTATGTCATATAATTATCTTAGATCACTCCTGCTTGAGTTGCTGTGTGATTTCACTTTCATGACTATCTATTCCGATGATATTGCTAAACTCCAATCACAAAAATAGTCTAGCGAGTGCTGACATACCTGCTCATCCAACTCATACGAGGACTATATTTTGCATGATACATGCGTATTATAAATATTGTAGCATGAGAGTAGTAATGATTTGATAAGATACAAGTCATTTGTGATTGATTTTCTGATATATATCTCTATAGTGCTACGCACACCCATATAGTATGGGAGATTTTTGTTTGGAGCGACGCAAGGTGAGATGCCAGAGTGGTCGAATGGGGCTCCCTGCTAAGGAGTTGTACCTTTAACGGGTACCGAGGGTTCGAATCCCTCTCTCACCGAAGCTTAGACTTTGAGATTATTAGGATTTTAGATGGTGAGAACGTATATATATATGTATCTAAACATCTCATGATTCTCTCTATCAAAGAATCTAGTTGTTCTATCTACCTGAAAATCTAGCTACTATGGCACCGTAGCTCAGCCGGTTAGAGCGCGTCTCTCATAAGGACGAGGTCCGGGGTTCAAGTCTCCGCGGTGCTAGATATTCGAATATATTACTCCGATCCTTTATGGTCGGGGCTTGTCAGAAAAACGTTTCAGCAAGAGATATATTCGAAC
>JAOXNJ010044433.1:12983-23990 GCA_028566655.1 Metis holothuriae
GCTATACTAATAAGAGACAATTGCAGTAGGCAAATGTTTAGGGGCGTATCTTGTTGCAGTGTTGGTCTCCAGGGCTGCTGAGGCAGCAGTCATCCTCTGGGACGCCGGAGGACACCCGAGAAAGCCACGTACACATAATACAATAATAGTCATATTAAACCTTTATAATAGAAAGTGTAAATAGAAAGTATGATAAAGTGTGTGATACATGAGAATAACTGAAAATGCATATTGGGTGTGACATATGGTAAAAGTGATACATATTGGGGCCTTCTTTTTTCGCAGTGACAGAGTCGCATCTCATCAGAAAAGTGTCACCCCTGAATCCTGTGGCCAAACAATTCGCTGCTCCACCTTGGCTTCTTTTGATTGTTTTTTATTAGGCATTTGTAATACTTTACGTACCAATAGTAGTGAGTGCAATCAGCTCGATCATTCTGTAGTGTGTGTCTTTCTTGGCCTGACAACAAAAACAATGACTTGATTGGCTACTGCAACCACTGCACCTTTTACACAACCTTATTAAATGTTTTACTAAATAGTACCTATGTGCAGTAAGAAGTAAAGAGAACTAGGAAAAGTGCGAAGAACATCGACATGTCACGTGATCATTTCAAGTCGGAAGTGGGTGAGTGACACGCGAACCATCCATCAATTTGCAGGCATAATTTCAGGCCTACCTAGTTGTACATACCTACAAAAAGAAAGCATTTTTTGACACCTTGCAGCCCAACCCCCTTTTTCTACTCATTCTAGTTCTTGTTTTAATAAACAAAATACATATAGTATAAGCAGAATGAATCTATGTAGAACGTTCTGGAAATGGCCGAGAGTCACGAGAGAAGTCTTGCCAGCAACCACGCCCCACATCATTCCTTTACTCAGATGACCTACTACTTTATAAAAAATGTACATTTTGGTATTTTCTTCACAGTCCCTTGCCTCCATTCAATCCTTGCTTCATCCATGCACAGAGCAAAAGTGAGTGGCAAATCAAATCACTATACAATTTTGACATTTTTTGTGACCTCATTTCCTTCCTTTGTTATTCCAGACCCTTCGAATTAGAGTCAAATCTGGCAGTCAGTCCTGAAGTGCTCCTATAGGGGCTTCGGAAAAAGAAAGGCAGTCAAGCCTTTTTTCAGGCCCTTTTAAGGTCACAAAAAAACCTTTCTTTCGGGGGACAAGGTTAGGCTGACCCTCTTGAGGAAAGTCCTGCTTCTGTTTGCTTCACGGTTGGCCACGGACTCCCTCTGGACCTGACACCAGAAAAGGAGCTCGCAAAGACTAACATGACATCTTTTATGACTACAGTGATTTTAGTGACTACAGTGACTTTAGTGACTACCAAGACGACATTCGTAGTAAGTACAAGAAAGGCAGCGATAAAGACAATGGAGAGCTGCTTGATGCTCGTCCCTTGGGAGCGCCTTGCCCGTTGACGGATGGATGCCAGCAGTCGCTCCATCTCACAATGTACCTACGTCTTATCTCAGGTCCTTCACCCATGTCCTTAAAAAAGAACGTCCAAAAAAACAAAGTTCCTTTTGAATTGTCTAAACGATGTTGTCCTTTTTTTATCTGGTCTCAACAAGAAAATGGGGAAATGGGAGGAGAAGGCGATGTGAGTGACTCCATATTATCTCTTAAGGCGTTTTTGTTCAAGAAGTAGGAAAGTTGATTCTATCTTTGGGCCAGCTGTAAACAGTCGATAATGGATGTTTTCTGCAGAAGTCTTTCCTCGACACATTTGCAAGAGAAAGTGCGTAAACACTTTTGTAAAGCAATGTTGTTGTTCTTCTCTTCTTTCATCTTCTCTGTGAACCCACTTAACGTCATCAGCAGCTAAAAGAGTGTCTGAAGAAGTCGAGGGAAAGGAAGAAAACCCTGACTTGCTTTTGCCCTTCAAAAGGAGAGACAAGATTGGCTGAGCTTCCTCGTCACGCGAAAATAACGAGACGTGTGCTAATAGCATTTGTGGGACCCAAAGTAACACCCTGTTTGTTCTCGGGTCCCGCTAAACTTTCCTTTCTACCAGAGCTCAAGTTTCGGTATGTACCCTTACTTCTTACTACACAACATATAGAAAAAGAGAAAGAGAGAAAGGGCAATTTTGGGAGAGATCCTTGACCAAGGCATCTGTGGGGGACAGGATCAAAGGACAAACACTATTGGAGATTTCGTATGTAATAATTGAAAATTGTGGTGTTTTTTTTTATTCACCATTATTTTGCACATTTTTGGCTACTCTTCTATTTGCAAGTAGAGTTCCTTTTGTGTCCATTTTGTTGTTGATTTCCCAATTTTCTTCGGTTCTCCTCTGAGACTGACAAGGAGTGCGGCACTTGGGCTTGATGGGTGCACTCCCATTTGCACTACTCTTAACTGCATTTTCTGCGAATTGGGGCAAACGAGGTCCAATTTTCGCGTTTTTTCCTCCTCTCCTTGCTATTTTTAGGAGGGGATACGTCAATTATATCAATCCAACTTTCGTATAAACGAATCATCTTTATTTTATGGGGCGGTCATTAACCACAGTCCAAACATTGATTCTTTCTGTTTTTCTTTACTGTAGTACTTTGAAAATGCACTCTAAAACAGTTTACACTGCAACAAAGTAGTGCAGTAAGAAGGTAATTACACTGCAATATGGGTGGAAATGTGTGGAAATGCATATTCGATTATAATGTGTTCAGTGAACCAATCCTCTGGAGACTAGTCGGACATTGTCAATTATTCACAACTACGTACACTCCAAAAAAGGATCAATAACAGCAGCTACTTTTTAAGCCCACATTTGTTTGCTTATTCAGTTCACTTGTCTACTCACGTATGTAAAGTGGATGAGACTAGTAAATAAGTAATGTTCTTTACTACTTTTTTAAGCTTGTTTCCCACAAAAAAAAAACAGTTTGTAATTTTTTTTGTGTGTGTCTTATAGGTAGGTAAAATTGCTCTTACTGTTATTTCATGTCTTGATTCTTTGGCATCTGAAGGTCTTCTGAATGTTCAAATAACCTTTCAATCAAAGAGTTTCATGTGAGAATCACGCGCATATGATTGAAATAAGCTCTTATTTCCCGCCAAAACTTATGTTACATGAAAATCGCATTCATGGCCGAAATACGAAAGGAATCGCACAGTGACGTTTGAGCAAAATTTTATTAGCCTTAATTTCAGTGCAGAAGAAGAAAAGTGCCTTAGGTAAGAGTTTTTGTCACTACGTAATTGATTGCAGTGCTGCAAAAAGAGAGAATACGATTATTAGCTGACGTAGGCAACAATTGAAGAGAACTTTGTTACACAACATCTAATATGGACTGAGACTCATTTTGAGAGCCTCAAAGAAAGTTGGGAGAGAACAGTCGTGGCCTTGAATAATGTGTCTGAACCTCAAGAAAAGCAACTTTGAGCACTTCTACTGTATTTCTTCTGTGTTTTTTGCCTCCTTCTTCCTCTTTACTTTTATTATGTGTTTGTTATTGTCTTCTTTCTTTTTGTGAGTTGTCGTGTCTCGGTTTGTTTTGGAGCCAGAAAAAAGACAGAGACGACAAGTTGGGTTGCTTCCATTCTCAATTACTTCAAGAGACTTGGAGACAACACATCACTCTCATTCATCTTCTCCTTTGTGTTCTCTCCGTCTCCTCTTTGAATGGGAAGCCAACACAATAACAATCAGATGATGGAACTTGACCTTATATTGGGGTAGAATATATTGGGCAATAATGTAATGCAAAATGCAATAATTAAATGTAAGTAAATGTAAACGGCATTGAATGAAGAAAGCATTCATACTTACTCGTCTATTTGTTTTGTGTCCTTTGTGACTGTGTGTCCCTTGGGAGCGCTGAAGCAAGCAGACTAATGTAAGTCACTCGTCACTGCAATGAGTCTCTTTGTACTAGCTCATTACAATGAGCTGCTGTACTATTCAGGCCGAGATTGGGGGCCAAGACAAATGCAGAGGAGACGAGGTCGTTAGAGCAAGACCACAACAACAAAACAACAATCACTGAAATAAAGAGATGGCCACAAAGGTCTACTTTACTTGTAGCTAAAAGTCTACATATTACTCCTTTCTGCTACTCTTATCTTCTACTACTTTTAATTGCTATATTCTTGTATTATCTTCTACTTCTCCTAATTGCTATCTTCTTGTATTATCTTCTACTTCTCCTTCCTGCTATATTCTACGAGTACTATTATCTTTTACTACTTTCCTGCTATTTCTACTATTATCTTTTACTTCTCCTTATTGCTATATTCTACGATTATCTTCTACTCCTCCTTATTGCTATATTTTACTATATTATCTTCTACTTCTCCTTATTGCTATCTTCCGCTATTATGCTCTCATACTTTACTGCTACTGAGCGCTTTAGTAATGACCTCGTCTACTATTTCCATCTTCTACTACTAGTGAACACTAAGTGCTAACGCCTACGTCTACTCTAAAGTCTATGGAAGATTTGGGGCCAAGTCTTTGAAGCCCAGAAATACGACTTGCTCTAAATAAGAGATAATGAAAGGTACCTAGCATGAACACTGCGTCTCTTCTTCTTGCACAATACTGCTCTCAGAGGATCCACCAGAGTAGAATTGCGCCTAACGACTGCCATTAGTGCAACAACCACTACTTATGTATCCTTGTTTACAGAACTATTTAGTAAAATGTTTGTTGTACCTACGTAATATGTTTCTTGTCCTCGTTTCGGCTTGGCCGAAGTCATGAGCAGCAGATGAGGCCCGGCAAATGAGGCGGACACCGCAATAACGCCACAAAGGAGTGAGCGATCACCGCAACAAGACACATTTCTTACAGAATTGCGTATATAAGTAAGCATTATTTATTGCATTTGTAATAGACATTCTTGCATGGCCATTAGACATTGTTGGTCCTACTGGAATCTCCGCATTTACAGTGCAAACCCTTAAGCCTACTTACAATAATGATTTTATGGCAAATACATACTGTTATTATTGTGACAGTAAATAGTTTACTAACTGTTTGTTTGCGATGGAGACGAAATGTCATTGTGGATGCATCTAATGATTCGGTCGTTGCTGGAACGATCATCAATCATGCGTCTGGCCCAGCCAAGAAAATCAGGGAGGAACCGCACATTAACCCCACAAAAAAAGTCGGTCCCCTATTGTAATATTACTACAACTTTATTACTAACTCAATTTTTCCATAATATTGTCAAATAGAACAGAGCTACTGTAACGACTAAAGTGCTACTGCTATATCTGTAATGCAATGTACTGTAGTGTATGCAAGTAGGTACCTAAGTAAGCATTGCACACTTAATCTTGTAGGAATGCCAAGTGAAAGGAACAATCGGGCAGTGAGCCAAATGCGGCCCAATTGATGTTTCCAGTAGACAACAGTAAAAACATGCTATTACGAATGCTTTTCAACTATGTAGATTCAGTAGAAAAAATAAGGTTTAAGGTACTTGAGGCAGCTCAAAAATGCTCTTTTTTCCGAGACAAGTCTTGTCTGGGACACATTCTGACTTCTGTGCACAATGGATGGCTTACTTCATCATCCTTTTTAGTAGCTATCAACAATATTAATGTGTAAAAAACGTTAATACAGCCAATATGTGTACTAGGATATGGGTTATGCCTATATGAAAGGGATGTGTGCACAGGATCGATGTTGTCAGCTGCAGCACTTTGGCCTGGGACCCATTATTGATGCAAAATGATAATCATGGCTTAGACAAACAGCAATGTCGAGTGAAAGCTGCAAGTGTTTGCGAAAATATCGTGCAATTTGGGCCTTAGGCAATACATATTCACTTTGCAAAAAAAGGAGGAGATTTGGGAGAACACTTCTTTTATTCTTTTTAAGGGATGATATGTAAGTACTCATGGGCTTTGGATCTTTGCCAATTGATCCTGAAAGATTTTTTGCACTCGCAACTAACAGTAAATGCAAATTCACCAATTGTGCGATTTTTTACTGATAATCTGTAATTAATGCTTTCCTTTTTTGCTAATACCTACATGTCCTAGCATTACCATTATTTACGTGCCTCAGAATTGCATCCCAGACTTAGATTGCCCACCTAATGTTGTCAGTCTTACAGTCAATTTAACTGCGGAATTGGGACTTGTGGATTTACTGGAATACATATAAATTAGAGTCGTAAGAAACGCGTTCCATTCGCCGACAATGGACGCGTTTCATGCATACAAACGGCATTTTCAGCCACATCTGACAGGGAGTCTGATTCAAAGGCGATTTGGGCTTGCGAAAACCACTTGCAAATCATGTCTGCAAAAAAAGACTTTGCTGATTTTCAAAGGCTACTACTGACCAAACTGAAATCTACTAGAATGTAATGTAAATAGTGCAATTTCTATTGGAGGTCAGTCAGCCAGTGGCAAATCCCTTCTTTGTAAGTCAGCAAGAATAGGGTGCACTTTTTCGAATATAAAAGGTTCGCAAATTTGCACATTTCTTTTAGCACATTGCAAAAAAAGGGCTTCTATGATCGCCCCTTATACGAAAATCTCGGGACATTTCAAGTCCCGAGGCAATTAGAGACACAAAATAATGAATATTGCATTCGTTTAATATTCTTCATTATTTGCTTTTAAGACTTCTTTTCTTCTTCTACCACTATGAGTACTTTGTTTATTTGTGGTCTCTTAGTAAGAACTCTTCTTTTTCTTCTTCCAAAATGTCTAAAACTTTCACGAGCAGTCAGTACCTATGTTGTCAAAAAACGATTTTTCTCTCCTTGTACAATGTACAAGGAGAGAAAAGTCGTACTTGCTTTTTTGGGGCCCCAAGAAATCCGAGTTGGGACCGACGGCAATCACTTTCGACGTGCGTCGAATGCATTCGTCTCCTCTTTCTCTCTTCCTGATGCAACGT
Organism: Metis holothuriae; assembly: GCA_028566655.1. Classification (NCBI taxonomy): domain Eukaryota; kingdom Metazoa; phylum Arthropoda; class Copepoda; order Harpacticoida; family Metidae; genus Metis; species Metis holothuriae. The sequence continues at coordinate 19,876 of JAOXNJ010044433.1, forward strand.
ACTCAGATGAATTTTATGCTTGTTTCCAGCAAGTTTTGAGAAAAGATTTGCTTGGGGGAAAAAACAGCAGATTTATTTATGTGTGACGAATTGGCCGTGACCCAGCCAGGGGATCGCAGCCATCAAAGAAAGAATTGCTTCAGTACATGAAGTACGTGACTTCGTGTCACATTTTGAAGTGTACAGCAGTTTCTGTTTCTGCTGCTGCTGCTGCTTCTACATACTGCTGCTATTGCCATCTCTTACCTTGCCTTTATTGCTCTTTCCTTTGGCCTAGAAAGTTATTTATGGCTATTCTTTTTCATTTTTAATCTAATTGCTTCCACCGCATTTTATCACCGAGATTATTTGGCAGACAATTCATCGCTATTGTAAAAGCCACAGTTTTAAAGTTTCTCTGAGCCCCGAATGAATCTTCGGTTTATCGTTTAAGGTTCAAGGTTAAGGTTTGCCAGTGTCGATTTGCTTCGAACCCTTGCGACATTTAAATTTTTAAAAAAGTGCACTTTACACACAGACCTGAGGCAATAAACACGCAATGACAGGATCCAAGTGTGTTTGAATGAAGTTCAAGCGACATTAAGTGCCTTCCCTTAAGGCAAGAGCGACGATTATCAACGAATTGATGAGGGACACTTGCCAAAGTTTTTTCTTTAATACTACAACAACTGTGCTACGTACTTATTTCCTGTTTGAAATTTCAAAAAATGCACATTTTTGAAAAAAAAAAAGAAATGGTTTTTGAATGCACAGCTGTGACAGTTAGCGTTCTCTTGAAAATTGGTTTTATTTGGCCTCTACTCTAATTGCCCCCATTGTATGTAGTTATGTACTCATTGTTCCCTACAAAATATCCAAATATTCCAAATACTCCAAATACTCACCAGAAATGCGCAGCTTTTGGAAGAAGATTGATTGATTGAAAAAACAATTAATGTTCAAATTAGCAAGTGATCCCAAATCTTGCTAATATGTATCTTCTCTAAGCCTTCTTCTCTGGAGACTCTGGATGCTCTGGACTTCTTTGGAGAAGAATGAGATGAATGTTCTTAAAAGTCGCAGGAACAAACTTTAAAAGCTTTATTTATGAATGTCTGTCAGTCCGCTCCTCGACCTTCACATTTCCCCTCTGTTCTCTAAACGCTTTTTTAGACTGGCCAAATCCACGGATCCCTTGTCTGGGAGAGAAACAACAACTGAATTATACAGAGACTTCTTTCCTTCCCAGTAATCCTTACGTATGTAGTAGTTCTAGTGTAGCCTTTAATAATGCAGTAGTAATAAAGTAAGTACTTCTATTTAAGTGAAGTGCTCGTAGTAATGTTGCTCTGGGCTGCGATTGAGAGTGACTGAGCGGCGCTTCTCCTCGGGGCCAAGAGAAGTTGTGTCTCTCCGTCAATCCAATAGTGCGTCTAGTCGCAAGTCGCAGCAGCAGAAGTAGCAGTAGTCGCAGAATCGTAGTCGCAAGTCACGGCTTTCCTCGCCCCGAAGTCAATTACGAGCGACATGCCCGAGCCTCTTCTCCTGCATTAAACGAACATTGTGTCGATGCTGGACAATTAAGTACATTGAAGAAAGCTTTCTTCATTGCATTACTGACTCAACTTTGCACTCACTTCTTTAATAAACTCCATGTTCATTAGTTTCAGTACTACTTCAATATGTTCCAGAGGCCAAAGCTTAATTAGGGGCAAGAGTGACGTATACTACTACAGTACAAAGGAATGATGCAGTACGTATAACAATGGTAAAGTGGGCCTTTGTTTGCATTTAGAGCCCACGTAATACGTATGTAGTTTGCGATTCGCCTTGCTTTGAAGATTGCTGAAACATTTGCGAAAGTTTGCGAGGCGTCTCCGATCTCAATATCTGTTTGCAAATCCGAGTTTGCAAAACGATCCTTTGTGTGCAATTCCCTGCCAAATGCAACATTTCAGCCCCATTCAAGCCGAAATCTGCACTCAATTGTCAATTGAGAAGGCCCTTGAGTAAACGCTATTGGAACCACAAATTCCTTTGTCCTCAATTTGCTGATGGAAAGCATTCAATCTGGAAGCCATCAGAGTGACCGTGGCTCCACAAAGGCGTTGATGGATTGAAACGAACCGAAGTGCCAAAAATAGCCAAAAAATCGTTTTAACCCCTTTACTCATATATGTAGTAGAACATAAGTTTATAAAGCGTTTGTTTTGACAGTCCTAAATAAACAATTAGAGTGCTTAAACAAGCATTATTGAGAAGTACATGTACGTACTTCTTCTTAACAGTTTATTTGAAAGTGGTCTCCTTGTCCTTAGCACTCCTTTTTGAAGGAGAAGCATTATTGGATAATTATGTAGATCAAAAAGCACTTATTAAAAGCCATTTAAGATGTGTTTAAGGAACAGAAAGGAGTGGTAATAGTTTCTTTTTACTAAAATAAGCAAAAAAAAAGCATTTACCCTGTATTTTGGAAGCAATTTACAGTATTCATGGACGTCATTTCACGCTCGGAGTGCCTTCTGATCGAGCGTTTTTTCCCACAAACAAACAGGGTGCTAAAAAAGGAGCTCACTAAATGGAGTAAATACATTGTGGAAGGCAGTAAGAAGATAATTTGGGTAGAGTACCTACATGGAGAAAAGGCGTATAATGTCGTCTATCAATAATAGAAGAGCAGTGGTAAGAGATCATCTGAAAGCACTCTTTTAATGAGGTGCTTTTAACCTTTTCGCAGGTTGTAGTGGAAGATTAGAAGAAGATGAAAATAATTATGGTCTGAAATTGAAAAAGCAAAAGTATATGAGACATATTGGCAAACTTTTTCTGTAGAATGTAATACGATTATTTACCTTTTGCATCAATACAAAAAAAATCCCTTGGGATTATCGCCTACTTCTTACACTTGTATTTAGTACTTTCCTCAGTCCAATGAAAGTTCGTCAAAGGACGAAAGGGGATTTGTGTCTGTGGTCCCTCTCCAAATGCGCAAAGCCCATCTTCTCTCTGACTTTCAATAGCATATTGTGAAAGGGCTTTCCAATGATGGCGTGGAACCTGAGGAATCGAGGACATGTTGACTTTGAAAGGAGAGCGAGATGGAATTGGAATTGTCGGATTCTTCGACAATCGCAGCTTTCATCGTCACCTTTTACACTTGCTCTCAATAAGTTTTCTGGGCCATGCATGTCTTTCTTTGGAATCTAGAATCATGCATATCTAGGGAAGAAGAGAAACCAAGGTCTATTACCTTCACGTTTTATGACCTACCAAGATAATTTTTTTTGTAGACCAAAATTAGTAGACCAAACTCCCAAATCCCATAATACTAAAGCTATGTATGTACTTGTACTACGTATTTGTGGTGGAAAGTACAAAGTGCTTGAGAGTGTCTGGAATTGGTCACCGTTTATTGGCCTCGTTGTTTGCGTTTGGGATCCACTCGTCTTTTACGGCCCCAATTCAGAGCTGCATTAGAGCAACTTTGTAGTGCCAAAAAGTACGTAAATACGTCTGTAATAAGAGACATGTGGCCCAGACATTAATGGTCACATTTGTGCTATCTATATGTAGTTCGCTTTTGGAGCCGCATTACGGCTTCACTACAGCAAAAGTCTCTTTTTTCTCATATAATTGTGCAAGGACATATTAACGGAATGGGAGGCAGCAGGGCTAATGTTAAGCCTCTTTTGGTAGGATTCCACATTCTGTTGCTAGTAGTTTCTCATGTTGCACTATCCACAAATAGGTTATGACCAAAGCAAAAAAAGCTAGTACATAATACCTAGGCACAAAAGCCATTGATAACACAACCTTCTATGCATTTATATGTATATCATTGAACCAATGTTGTGCCACATGTCATTGGGTCTAATGTATACATCTTGTTGCCTAATGTTGCCATCCATTTCTGCTTCTCCACTGCCTATGACATAAATGGTCCTTTAATATGACATAGGCCCTTAATGCCGACGGGACAGCAATAAAAGCACTTACTTCTTGTGCATGCATTAATGGCCTCATATGGACACTTTGTTGTGTATCTTTTGGCTCAAAAACCACCTTTGATGCATATGCATGGCTAATGCTGGACGTGCCCCAACTGGCCAAGTGGGCCTCAACCACATCGATCGACA
>JAOXNJ010044766.1:0-10923 GCA_028566655.1 Metis holothuriae
ATTAGTAACTATTTAATTTAATATTATATTAAATGAGAAAAGAAGATAGGAGTAAATTCCTATCTTCTTTTTTTATTGAAATTTATGATATTTTTTATTATGATTCAATGTATTTTATAAGATAAAAAAGGTGACTGTTATGCAAAAAGGACTTTTACAGAAAACTCATGAGCTATTAACTAATTATGCTAGCTCTAAGTATGCATTAATTATATTAGCTATTATTGCATTTACTGAGAGTTCCTTTTTTATTATACCTCCTGATATTTTTCTTTTTATTATGGCAATGGCTGTCCCACAAAAAGCTATGCTGTATGCTCTAGTTACTACTATCTTTTCAGTTCTAGGAGGAATATTTGGTTATATATTAGGTTTTGCTTTTTTTGATATCTTTATTTTTGACTTTTTAGTTAAACATGATTATTTAAATACTTTTTATTCTTTTCAGGAACTATATAATAAACATTCTATTTTTTCCATTTTAATTGCAGGATTTACTCCAATACCTTATAAGGTGGCAACTATTGCAAGTGGAGTTTTTGAAACTAATCTTATTCTATTTATAGGAGCTTCTATAATATCTAGGGGATTAAGATTTTTTCTTTTAGCTTATTTAATTCAATTATTTAATAAAAAAGGGAAAGACATTATATTTAAACACTTTAAACTAATAGTAAGTATAGTTTCTATCCTATTATTATTAGCATTTATAGTATATAATCTATTTATTTGATCATAATTTAATAATAAGATGTTTAGTTTAAAAAAAATTGATATTTTTTTATTGGTATTTTTATCAGTTATTGCTGTGAGCTTATTAGGGGTTTATCAACTTATTCTTAATCCTAGTATTTTTAATTTATTATTAAACATGGAATTAATTAGCGATTCTAAATCTACATTGAAGTTTATTATTGTATTATTTTATTTATTGTTATTCTTATTTTTTCTTTTACTAGCGATTTTCTTTGTAAGACTCTTATTAAATATTTTTAATAATTTAAATAAGTCATGAAAAACAGTAAATTGTTTAAATATATTCAGATATTCTCCATTTGTGTATTGTTAATAGTTTTTGCTATGGAATACCTATTACATTTTTCTACTTGTGATTTATGTATATTACAAAGATTTTTATGGGGATTATTGATTTTAACTACATTATTATTTTCTAGCAAGAAATTAGTAATAATAGTTATTAGTTCTTCTATATTAATATCTATATATCATTTACTTATATCTTATAAATTGATGAACAATACAGTTTGTAAGATTAATATAGATACAGAAGCTGCTACTTTTGTTAATGATTGTACTCATATAGATTTATTTCTTTTTTTACCATTACCTTTATATAACTTAGTTATTAATATAATATTATTAGTATTTGTAGTTATAAAATTTAAGAGTAATGATAATGAGTAACTTTATAATAAAATATCTCATAACAAGAGCTAATAATTTACAAGGTTTTTTAGGTGTTTTTATAGTTTTATTGTCCGACATAATGCTTTTATGTTTAAGTTATTATGGAGAAAAACGTGTACTTGTCTCTGCTTTTTTTGTATATTTATTTATTCATAAGATAGTAGTTAAAAGCACAAAAGATAAAATATCTTACAGAGTTTATAATGGTGTATTAGTTGTTTTAAATGGTGCTTTAAAGAGAAAAAATATAGTTGCTTTTTATTTCTTAATGATATTATTAACTTATATATCATCTTTATATCTTATATTGATCCAGTTTTTTGTTGGTTATATAATATGGAGTCTTTTATTTATGTTGAAAGTCTTGTTATATTATTTATGTTATAAGTTATTATAATAAGCAAAGTTTATGTTTAATAAGTCACCTCAAGCTCTTTTGGTTTATAAGAAAAATTTTTCAGATTAGAAATTATTGATTTGTCTATCGCATAATAAAGAGGTTGTTTCCCTTGTGCTAGTGAATATAAACTATAATGATTAAGTCCAAGTTTATATTGATATATCCAATAGTCAGTAGTAACAGATTTTACATAATTTCTTGTTTCTCGATATGGGATACTTTCAATGAAAAACAATGGATCATCCACCATACGATGCTTCTCCACTTTCCATTTATCAACATTATAAGCCCCAGCATTAAAAGAACCAAGAGTATAAATTAGGTTACCATCAGTAATCTTAATTAGTTGTTGAACATATCTTTGGCCAATATCTATATTAGCTTTTGGGGAAGTTAATATAGAAGTAAACTGATAATCTAGGTTATTTTTCTCAATTACATACTTTGCTGTAGTTGGCATAATTTGCATTAATCCTGTAGCACCAGGACCACTCATTGCTCCTGAATAGAAAGATGATTCTCTACGCATAACAGCTAATAATAAAGCTGGATCTAATTCATATTTAGATTCTAATTCTACAAAAAATATTGGATATGATAAATGTGACAATCCATAATATTTACCTCTTTCTCCTGCAAATCTTATACCTAAAGCTGGCATAGGTATTTGTTGTGCCATATATATTAGAGCATTTAACATGTTATAGGAGATAGATCTATTCATATTATTTAGATCATAGTTAGCAAGTAGAACTAATTCTTGCTCAGCCCAATCTATTAAACCTAATTGTAAAAGAGCCAAAGCTCTGCGAGAATAATCATTATTTTTTAAGACTTCAATTGATTCAATTGGGAATGAAACATATTTCCAAGTATATTCTGGAGAAATACCTAACTCTTCACTAGCAATTAAACCATAGAAATTATATATGTACTTAGATGCTAATCTTAATCCTCTATAATACTCCTCTATGTTTCCTAACATGAGAGAAACTTTAGCGTACCAATAAGCGCCTTTAGAAACCATGCTATCTGATAATTTACTTGGTTGCATTAGCTTTTCAAAAGATTCAACACTTCTAGAATATTCTTTCAGTCTATAATAAGCTAATCCTACAGTAAAAGTTGATTCTGCGAAAGAATAGGGGTTCCTTCTAGCTGCTTTTTTACCCCAGACAACAGCAAGACGGTCTTCTCCATCTAAAAAATAAAGCTTTGTTAGAATAGAAGCATAGTGATCATAGGTGTCAGGATCAAGATTTTTTATAGTATTTTCTGACAATAAGATTTGTTTTACAGTAAGAGTTTTTCCTCTTTTTAAATGTATTTTTAATGCATCTGTAATTCTATTACTAGAGATATTAACACGATTTAGTGATTTAGAAGGTAATACTGGGTCTATATTTTTATAAAAGTCATGAGTTTTATAAATAGGAACAAATCTAGCATAAAAACTTTTCGGTTTTTTTAAAAGGTTATGTTGAGCATCATTTTTTGATAATCTAGTAGCCTTTTTATAAATAAGATGAGCAACAGATAAATGACTATATTTGTTTAACCAATCTTTTAAATCGTCATAAGATGTATTATAAGATGTTTGTGTATATCTAATGTAATATATGTAACCTATAAGAATAGGATTATCTAAAGTATTTAAAACATTATCTGCATCTTTAAACTGTCCTTTTTTTTGTAATAAATAGGCATTATGATATTTTTGTAGATCTTCATTAGATAGAATTTTAGGTAGCTCTTGAGAGGATTCCGAGTAAACAGATCTGTCAAAATAAAACTGAGTATTTTCATTAGCATATATAACATCTATATGTAGATAACTAAAAACAATTATAAAAATACTGAAAATAAAGTATCTTTTTTTAATACATAGCATGAAATAACCTAAAAAACCTTTTATAAACTACCATATTAATAATACTAAATATTTATTTCATTCTCTATTTTATCTTTAATACTTATTAAATCCAACCATAAACTTTTTTTTTGATTTGGGTTTCTTAATAAATATGAAGGATGAAAAATGACTTTACCTAAATATGTTGTTTCATTAAGATCAATACCATACCATTTCCCTCTTTTTTTACCTATAGGTTCTTTGCCAGGTATAAACTTTGTAGTAGCAATATTACCTACCATAATAATTATCTTAGGAGATATTATTTCAATTATTTTGATTAAAAAAGGAAAGCAAGTATTTATTTCTTCTTCAGTAGGATTTCTATTTCCTGGAGGTCGCCAGAAAACACTATTGGTTATAAATAGTTTTTCTCTACTTAATCCTATACTTTCAAAAGCTTTAACTAATAATTTTCCACTTCTACCAACAAAAGGCTCTCCTGTTTCATCTTCTTCTGCTCCTGGAGCTTCCCCTATCAACATAACTTGAGCTTTATTATTACCAGAGCCAAAAACTGTATTAAGAGCTGTTTTTTTAAGAAGGCATCCATCAAATTTATTAAGCTCATCTCTTAGTTGTGTCAAATCGGTTATTTTAGATAAAGATTTATTTAATTTTTCATTTTTATCTGTATTAATATCTGGAGATATAGTCTTGATCCTATTAGAAGATAAACTATTTTTCGAATTAATGTTTGTTTTTTTCATATTATTAAAAAAAATCTTTAACTCTTTGCTTTCTGGCAAAAAATCTACACCAATATCATGGTAAAGATTTAATAAATCAATGATTTTTGAGGATTCCATTATTTTGATATTCTTATTCATCAATAATAAGCTCTGATTATAACATACTAATACACAAAGTTAAAAAAATATAGAAGTATATTTAGATTGCTGTTATTCTTTCTTATAAAAAATGTATACTATATTAATATATTAATTAAATATGTCTATTGATAGCTTAACTTATAAATCTAAAGCAAAAGTAAATTTATTTTTACATGTTTTATCCAGAAATACATCAGGTTTTCACCAGATTCAAACATTATCCTATTTTCCAGAAATTTATGATGAAATTACTTTTTGTTTAACAGATAATCAAGAAATAAAAATAACTTCCCAAGGAGATTTTGCAAGTAATTTACCATCAAATGAACAAAACATTATTTATAAGGTTATACAGTATTTTAAGAAATATTATAACTTAAAAACAAATGTTCATGTTCATATAACAAAAAATCTACCAATAGGAGGAGGAATAGGAGGGGGTACTTCAAATGCAGCCACTACGATTATTGCAATAAACAAAATTTTCAATTTAAAAATCTCTTTTGATGATTTATTAATAATTAGTAAAAAATTTGGTTCTGATGTCCCTATGTGTATGTATCAACAAGGGGTATTAAGTTGGGGGGTTGGTGAGATAACAAAAAAAATAAAATTACCAGAATTACCTATACTATTAATTAATAATAAGAATACTCTTTTAACAAAAGATGTATTTCATGAATTTAATCTTTTAAATAATAATAAGCATAAGAACTTACATAGTAAATCTATAAAAAACTTTGAGAAACTAATCTTTTCAGATAAACAGTCATTACTGGATTTTATAATAAATACAAAAAATGATTTAACTTTTGCTAGTATGAAATTAGATAATAATATTGCTGATATTTTACAAAACTTAGAGTTAACAAATCCAATAGTCAGTAGAATGAGTGGAAGTGGGGCCACATGTTTTGCAATATATGATAATAATGAACAACTAATTGAAGCTACGAAGAAAATAAAAAAATTATATAACAATTATTGGATTTTTTCTTCAAAAAACTAAGATTATGCTATACTCATGTATAGTAGTTAGATTATTTAATAAAAATAAAAGAATATACATGAATAATTTTAAATATAAAATACTTATTAAGTTAATTATATGTTTTGCCTATTTAACTTTTGCATTAAAAGCTGAGGTAGTTTGTGATTTCCCAAATGTTCAAGGATGTGAGATTGTAGATGAAAGTGCTTCTCTTACTCTTAGTGCTGAAGTTAATAGTGTCAGCAAGGGATCTAATTTAGTTGTAGGTGATGTTTTGATTACTGCGAATAATCAATATCTTACCATATCAGAAGATTCTAACTTTTCAGTTCAGCAAATTATTCCACAGAGTGCAGAAAGTATTTTAGATATTATTTTAGATAGTTCAGATTTTACAATTAGAAATCAGTCATCATTAGTTATAGATAACTTTATTTTCGAAGAAAATATAACAGATAGATTTCCAATTTTTACTCTTCAAGGTTTTTCTAAGGTAGTAATTGAAAACCTTGAAACCACACAAGATGCATTGTCAATTGTTAAGATACAAAATTTTACAAGTAGATTAGTAGTTCAAAAGGGTTATTTAAGTGAACTACATCTAAATAGTGGGGTTTTTAATGTAGAGACAGAGGGTGGTGTAAAGGTAGATAATATAACTTACATTAAAGAAGAAATAGAAGAAATAGAAGAAAGCGAAGAAAACTATTATAGGGTAGATTATGAAGACTTTGATATGGGAGGACTTGTTAGAGTATACGACCAAGGTATTCTAGAAGTAGATGAAATAAGAACTAGTAGAGTGCTAGTATTGGAAGGGTACTTTAAAATTAATGATTATTTTGAAATAGATACTCTTGCTAACTCTTCTATTCCAAGACCTGAAGATGCTGATGTTGTAGAAGAAGATGAGTTGCAAGAGGGTGATACTGTTGTTGAGATACCAACCTTTTCAAAAGGTACAGTAACAGAGGTAGATCTGCAAAACTTAGACTTATCTGGAGAAATCACCGTACAAAGTTTTGGCTATATAAACAACTTAAACTATAGAAAAAATGAGGATGGTGAGTTTGTGGGAGATCCAAAAGGAACATTGATTTATAAGGGAGTAGAAAAACCTGTTGAAGAATTAACGGAAGAAGAAATAGAAGCAGGATACCCAGAAAATGAGCCAGAAAAAACTGAATTAAATTTGACTAATGTTTTTCTTAATACATTGCAGCTTCAAGGCGGTGTAATTCGTATTTATTCTGGAGAATCTATAATTAATAATATTTACAATTTTAATAAGAAAGGAAAACTAGAGTTAGAGTATGTAGATAGTATGAAGTCTGATTATGTTCAGTTAGAAGATTTAAGTTTGGAGTTCTCTAATTACACTATTAGTGGAGATTTTGATGTGAATCACCTAGACTTAGTAAGTAATTCCTCGTTGTTTTTTGAGAATAATAAAAATTTAACTTTCTCCACTTTAGAGATTATTGGTAACTCATCTATAGAAGTACAAGAAGGAGCAAATCTTAATATTGATGTCACAGATAAATTAGTAATTGATTCTAGTTTATTGGAAGTAAATAATTTCAATTTTTCGGGTAATCAGGAGCAAACTGGAGAAATGATTTTAGATATAGATTCTAATATATATAATGAAGAGGAGTTAGTTCTTGAAACTTCTTTATATTCGCATTCTGATATTAATTTAGAAAATGTTAACTTAGTTGCTCAATTACAAAATACAGCTTATTTTAATCTTAACTTATCACGTCGTTACAATGTAATGCATACTGAGACGGGCAAGATTAATTTTGATGAATACACTCTTGAAAACCTAGAAACTAATTTGCCAGAATGGTTTGATTCAGATTTCTTATTAGAGAATACACCATCAGGAGGAGAAACATTAGTAGTTGATATACAAAGAGTAAAAACTTATGATCAGCTTTTAGAGATGTCAGATTATATTGAAGATGAAACATTACGTAATATAGCTGAATCTCTTGATAAAATGGTTAATGATTCTACTTTTAATGATAATTTAGCTGATATTATAACTCAAGTAGACCTTAGAAGTGATTTATCTAATATTGCTCAAAATTTAAGTACTTTAAAACCAATAGATAGTAAAGTATTTATAGACAATATGCATTTATCATCAACTTCATATTTAGATATGATACTACAAAATTATTTGTCTACAAGTACTAGAAATGATAAGCCGGTAAGCCATTTATGGGTTAGAAATGGTTTTAAAAGCGGAAATAATAAGTCTTCAGACTTTTATGTTGGACATGATTATAATAACTACTTTGCTCTTCTAGGAACTGATATGATTAGTGTTAATAATGAAAGTTATAATTTCCATGCTGGTATTGCCGGTGGTTTTAATATTAATGATATTCTTTCTAATACGAAATTATATGATATTAGTTCCTTTGGTTATAATATGTCGTTATATAGTAGTTTTGTTAATAAGTATTTATTTTTTACTTTCACTTCAATGTTATCACATAATATTTATGACAATTTAAGATATGTTGTTCAAGATAATAGAGTTAGCTCCAAAGGAGGTGCTACTGAAATACTTAATAGTATTCAATTAGGAACAAAGTTTACCTTGTTAGATAATACTGAAAGAGATAATAAGTTTTTAAATCTTATTAGAGCAAGTTCATTAGTTGTAAGACCAGAGTTATTTTATAATAATGGTTATATAACTATTCATGAGATGTCAGAGGAAAATGGATCAGCATTCCGTATTCCTAAACACACGACTTTCATCAACGACTTTGGTGCAGGAGCTTTAATTTATACTACTTATTATGATATTTCTGTGGGAGATAATTTTTTACAAGGGGCTTATATTCCATATATAAATATAAAAGGATTTTATAGAGAATATTCTATTCCAGAGAAAACAATTAATTTTGTAGGAATGGGGAAAAACTATGATATTAATACAACAGGAAATAATTTTGATTTTCTAACTATAAAAGGATCTATAGGTACAAACTATGAAAAAGATTCTCATATACTAGGTATTAGTTACTCATATGAGTATGGTATAGACAATTATAGTGATCATCAATTTTTATTGAATTATAAGATTAGTTTACAATAAGCCTATTAATTGTTCTCATTTATGAGAAACTGTATGTTTATATATCTATAACTTCTTTGTTTAGATGCATAGTCTAAAGTGTGATTTAATTTTTTCAAAATAGTAGTAGCTAAAATAATATCATATCTTGTATTCATATCATCTTCACTTAACAAAGTTTTTTTAGAAGTATCTTCTATGGATAATATAACTTTAGCTGTTTGCTTTTTTAAACTTATTTTTATTTCAGAGTTGTGATTGTTATGATCAATAATATACATCATAAAGATATTAAGAACCTTACTAATTAACTCTTCATTAGAGAGAATAAAAGAAAGATTAGATTCAACATTAAGACTTATAGAAATGTTTTTTGATTTTAATCTATGTTTTATTTTATAAAGAATGTTTGATATAACCAAATTAAGATCAATTTTCTCAAGATAAACTTCTGGTGTATTTTTTTCTAGTTCAGTAAGAGAAATTTTATGATCTAACTCACTATTGATAAAGTTAGCTTTTTCAATAATTTTATTCATATATTCTTTTTGCCTAATATTTAATTCACCTACATAGTTATTTTGTAGTAGATCAGCAAAACCAATAATATTAGAGACAGGAGCTCCAACTAAGTGGTTTAAATCAATAACAAGATTTTTATGAAATTCAATTATACTGTCAGAAGTTATATCCATCATATTATCATTTTTTTTATTATGTAAACTCCAATAAACAAAGGTATTACTATTTTGGAGATAAATACCTGATATCAAAAGAGTTTTTAGAGAGTTAATTTCAAATGATAAACTAAAAGATCTGCTACTAACTAGATTACCAAGTAATATTGCAAGATTATCTGGATGATTACCTATAGTCTTCATGTAAGATAATAAGTCTCTAGCATGTATTTTTTTCTCTAATACTTCAGAGCTAACACTAAAAGTTTCTAAAAACTTTGAATTATAAGCTTCAATAATTCCATTAGAAGCAATTACAGTTACTGGAATTGGGCTTTTTTCAATAATTTTATTATATAAACTTTTATAATTACTAAGAGTATTTAGCATATAAGTAGCTTCACTTATATCTTCCCAAAGTATATAAAAATAATCATCTTCTTTTTGAATGGTTTCTTGTAAGTGTATTCCTTGAGCTAATAAAAGAGTATTTTTGTTATAATAGGGAGTATTTGATTTAGCAATATTATATAAGTTGTTACAGAACTCTCTAAAGTTATCTTTTTCTGGTAAAATTCCTTTTTCCCTAATACTTTCAAGAAAATCTATAAGACTGGGTTGATTATCTAACAATTGTGGTGAAACTTTCCATAACTCAATAACTGCTTTATTGTAAAAAATAAGATTAGCATTTTTATCGAATAAAACAATAGCAAGAGGTAGTTTATTTAAAAGACTTATAAGAGGATTCATTATAAATCTATTTGTTCGTTTAGTGTTATAAATATCTCTTCTTTTTGTTCATTATTCATTTCAAAAATTTGTTTTATTACCTCATAAGAAAAACCGTTTCTTAACATTTGAGCCATTTGTTTTTGTTTGATATCATATTGTAACTTATTATCTATTTCATTATTATGCTTCATCTTTTTTTTATTAAAAAACTTTAAAGCAGAGAATATTTCAATATTATCTTGATTATATAAGCTTAATACTTTTTCTATTTCGTCTTTTTGTATTCCTTTTTCTTTTAGTTTTATTATAATATGATTTTTTGATTTACCTTTTTTAATCATTGATCTAACTTGTAATTTAGCATAGTTATAATCGTTGATATAGTTGAATTCTTTTAAGTATTTTATAACATTTTCAATAAGAGAATCTATATTATCTATAAATAAATGATAAGAGTTATCTTCTTGTATATTACTAGTATTGGTTTGATAGTATTTTATAATTTTTCTTTTTAAATATTTACGAAGGTTTTCTTCAGATGTACTATATCTTTCAAGGTATTTTAAAGAGATATTTTTCAATCGTAATGTTATTGTTTTTTCACAAAAGGAGATTGTTTTTTTCATAATTGTATCTTATTATTGTGTTTACAATTAATTTATAAGTAATATAACATAAAAAGATTAATGCAGAAAAATTATAGTTTATTAGTGAGTTTTAAAACTTTATTAACAAAAGAAACTCGTCGCTTTTTAAAAGTTTGGGGCCAAACTATATTAGGACCAATCATTACTATTTCTCTTTTTTTAGGGGTGTTTAGTGTAGCTATAGGCAGTAATATAATTATCAG